>JARBWK010000012.1:72956328-72973828 GCA_030556195.1 Anolis apletophallus | reverse complement strand
TGCTATCAATGGCTGACAAATACAAAGTAAATAACGCAGCTTGTTCAAATTTTGACAGGCGGCAACTGACAGATGCCTGTTGACAGGAGCAGTGTTGCCCTTTCAGTTAAGAGGCGGGAAATTCAAAAGGTCACAGACCCGCCCTCATATACAGAATATGTTCCTGAACATATTCTGTATAGATGGAAACAACACACCATGGATAATAGCAAACCCTCCTGAAATGAATGGCTTCTGTCAGGTATTACTATAGAGCAGTAGCTCCCAACCTTTGGTCCTCCAGTGGTTTTGGACTTCAACTCCCAGAAATCTCAGTCAGTTTACCAGCTGTCAGGAATTGTGGGAGCTGAAGTCCAGAATACTTGGAGGACCAAAGGTTTGGAACCACTGCTACAGAGTCACCCTAGAGGACCCAGAAAATTCCTAAAGAGGTAATATCACTCAACTACAGCATACTCAGTTCATAATTTAGTCTCTTTTCACCAGGCTGAACACTGTTTCCTTCTGGCACACAACAGAAACAATATTTTGAATAGTTCTGTCCTTTCTTTGTCTTGGATTAGTACTTAATCGTCTTCTCCTTGCAGCAGACCCACTCTTGCCTTGTTCCCTTTTGCTCCAATAATAGCCTAACCTTCGCCCCAAACTTGGTTTAGTCATTTTAACTTCTCTTGCAATCTGGATTGATTTTGACCACCTCCCTGTGGATACTGGCTACTCATTATGCAATTTACCTTTAACCCCATTCTTTTGTATGTCCCTTTTGAATCTCATCTTTCCCAATCTCAGTTCCTCAAGCCTTACACAACCAGTTTGTTTTCTTTTTAAAAACGTTGGAATTGTTTGAAACTGTTTATGGTGGAATTGTTTAAAATTGTGCCTACAATATCTCAGTGTTACAAAACTACTTTCCCTCACCAAGTCCTTCCTTTCTAATTTTTTTGTCCCTAAAATTAGAATCAATATTCCCTTCAGTTTACTAAAATCACCTTTCTTAATGTCTAGAATGCATGTCTAAGAATTCTAAATTCCACCCCCCCCCTTATATATATAATGAAACCCAAGAAGATGTGGTCTCCTCCACTAATGATCCTCTCTGCTTCCATTTCGGTGATCATTTTTTCCCTGTTGATGAGGATCAGGCCCAGAAAAACGGAGCTCTGTGCACTTTCTCCATTTTTTCATACATAAAATTGCCAGCTGTTATTAACTCTCTTCCGGGGCTTGGAATATTTTTTTCATGATTTTGCAAAGACTAAAGGCAGCTAAAGAGCTGGTGGCTATGACCTGTATTCCCAACCAAGGGCTTTTCTACACAAACCCCAAATGTTGGACTCACCATGAAGGAACTGCTGGCTGAACCCATGTCACACATCATCTCTTGGTAAGTATTGCATGCCCTTTGTTTTGGGGGGTGGTTGGGTGGGTTTCTCACTTCCAGCAAAGTCATGGGAGGGGTATGCCAGAATTTGCTGGAAATGCTAGAGCATTCAGGGCTTTGTGGCAGCCTGGACAATGGGGCTTATCCAATTGGACTGATCCACTATCTAGAGAAGATACTGGTGCCATCACTCTTTCCTTGTGCTCATCAGTTCAGGCAAAGGAAATGGATCACCCCTGTGTCATTCTTGCCAACATTCCTAGCTGGCCATGAAGCTTGTTTCAAGCTCCTGGCTGTCACAAGTATTTCTGCTAGTGTGGGAAGTGTAGAAGTGCAAAAGGCAATGATTTCCCACCTAAATCATGGGCTTTAAGAGAGAACACATTGTTGCTAACAAAAAGTCCCAAAAACACAAACTTTCAAACATCTCAAAATAACTTAGGTTTACAATAACATACCTGGAGGATACAAGTGCATCTTGTTTTTTTTATCTTCCACAAATTGCAAGCTAAATGCTTCTGTGTATTCATCCTCTTCTTTGTGACCTTTTCTTTATGAGCTCACAGGGAATGTATGCGTAATGAAGGTAGTTATTACACATACACAACATTGTCTCTCTGTCTGATACCTTCAATACCCGTGGGTTCATTCAGATGTTCCCATGCACTTGTTTGTCTTGTGTATGACCTAGAAAAGTGTGCAGTCTGTGTAGTTACCTAGATTTAATATACCTTGCTAATTGTAAGGGTAGTAGCTTCCGAAATATCTCAAATGAAAGGAAGTTACAAAACAAAGTAATGTCAGGTACATACATGTCCTATTGCAAAGCACTCAACCTAAGCCTTTGAAAACACGGTGAAAGACAACAACAAGCATCCCACCACCAGACAACTAGTGTGAAAACAACAGCTGAATGGGCATGCCTACACTTGAATAAGAGGAAACTGAAGTTTCAAAAGTCACAGAAGAACTTGAGATGAAGTAATTGCATTGTGAACACGAACATATTCTCAATAGGTTCACAGGTTGTTACTTGTTCTTACTGCAGTACAAGGAAGGAACTGAATTAAAGTAGCATTTCACTGGAAACTGCTAAGAATAACAAGCTTCTGAGTAGGAACATGAAGTGCCAAAAAGTTTCCTTTATTATCTAATTAACAAAAGTGCCTAGCTTTTGTTTATCTTCACTTTACTCATATTTCCCTTTTCTCCTGCCACTCTTTTCATATTTTGGTTTTTTTTTTTACATCCACTCGAGGAGTCAGAGAAAATGTTGCAGGGTAATTTAACTTCAGGGATGCTGTCAGTTTCAGGGACAGAGGCTTTTCTGGCCTACACCTTTTCTCATTCCTCTCTACCTTGTTGCTTTCTGATAAAGCAACTGCTGGTCTTAACTCTCCTCGCTTCTTCATAGCCATATCTCTGTCATTGCTACTTGACCTATTTTCTCTTAAACCTGCTGCTTCCATCACAATGGCATCGGGTGGGCAAGCAGGCCACTGTGCTTATTCTACGCTATTTTAGTTTAAACAGTTTCACCACAAAATGAGAGTTGCAGCAATTATAAACCATCAGCCACTAGTTTGAAAGCCATGGCCAAGGAGAATTGTGTAAATGGTGAAACAGGAGAAGGACTTCCTTGTGACTGTGTTGTGTCTGCATAGGCTGCAGTTCCTCCAAAATTACACCTGGCTGGCAGAGATTGTGTTCCATCAGGGAAAGATTAGTTCAGTCACAATGGCATGCAAGTTGATCTTGCTTTTCTTGAAGCACTATCTCTAGTGCACGGTATTGTATTGTGGTTTTAGAAGTTGCTAAAACTTCTAAACTTTCAAAGTCATATGAACTTTCAGGGTCATAAAATTGGTTTCGAAAGTTATCTAATGAAAAAAGCTGAAAAATGAAACTTTGAGCACAAAAAGTTAGTATTTAAAAATATATATTTGCTATGGAATTGCTTCTTATAAAATGGATCTGCCTTTCCCAATAGCATTAAAAAGGAAACAGAATTATATAAAGTGATGTGAGATAAAACTATCAGTGCCTACAAGCCATGAGTGCTCTATAAGCAGAGTCAATATGCTATAGCCTATTAGATGGTAGGTGAGGATGCTATTGCAAACATGCCCTATTTGTAGATTTCCCAGAGGATAAGTCAGCCAATATGGGAAAAGGATGTTCGTAGCCTCAGCAAGTCTGATTCTTCAGGGCTATTCTGAGTCTGTTATTGAATTGCTGTTTCTGAAATTGTCCCCAGTTGGGATACACATACCTGCTGGTAGACATAAGACTCCTCTTGTTTGCAGATTCATTTGTATTTGCAAGTGTACCTTCCATAGGGCTGGACAACACAACCAATGAACATCACAGCTGCATGTGTTTACACATAGCCACCTGGTAGGCAATGAAATCAGGCCACACAACTATATTATTATTATTATTATTATCATCACCATCATCATCATCATAATTATATCTCTTTTCTCTCCACAAAGGAGATGCAGGGTGCACAGGACATCTCTTTCTAATATGCCAAGCATATATTTTCATGAACTGCATAGCTGAACCTAAACTCTAGGGCAGAATTGATACATGGAAAAGAAGAGGCTTCTTAAATAGGCTTCCCTAATTGGTAGTATGCCTGTACAGTCTTAGCTTGTGCTTCATTCATTGATTCCAACCAACCATTTTATTACGGTTCATAGACCTATCAGTAAAATTAATTGATTCAGAAACAAATAGTAGCTGATGGGTTTCATGTCAGCGCAGTGATAGGTTTTAGTCCAAACTTTAAAAGGGCTATCCAAAGTTTCACAACTTGCACCAGTTGTGAAATGCATGAGCCTATCCATGAATTCACTGCCCCACTGGTTTACGAAACTCCGGTTAGCATTATCAGAAATGTTTTATTCAGTTCAAAACTTGCACACTAAAAGAAGCATAATAGAAACAAAACAACAATTTGGAAATGAGAGCATCTTCATTGGAAATATATTTCCAGCTGTTTCGTGTTTGGAGAGAGAACATTTCAGTTGCTTTCACAGTCGTAAGTATTTCCCGTCCAAAGGGTGTTCACAGTTTATTTGTAAATATTTCTTCCTGGCTGGAAATCTAGTATTCAAAATGCCAGAAAAACAAACAATTTATTTTTGATTTTATTGTTCACTGCTGGCAATGTAGTGGCGTGACGGAAATTCCAAATGCATAAAAACCAGGAAATTAAAAGTTATGGTTCAAACAGGAAGCTAATCTAGTCCTCTCAGACTTGTATAGCTCTTTCTATTATTGCACTGACCTTACTTAACAGGTTCTGTAATTTTTAATTTCCTTATGCTGGCACTTTTATAGTCTCCACTACCACTGCATTAATGTGTTTTCCTATCCTTAAATTTCCTTGAGTAACTGTTTAGTGAATTGGACATAGATCTACCTCAGCATGGGGAGCTAAATCCAGTCTAAGACTTGAAGCATATTTGTCATACAATTGTCTATGAAATAAATAGGTGACTGTAGAGATCTGTTCTTGATCTACATGTTCTTTCACAGTGAAGACTTCCAGTTCCAGATGGAAGGTGGTCCCGACCAGGGTTGGCTTGACTTGTTTCTCCCTTCACCCTCCATTTGTGTCTCTTTGAATTCCACAGCACTGTTGGTAACAGCTGACCTTTGTGGTGGAAAATAAGTATTTGGTCCATAACAAAAGTTCATCTCAATACTTTGTTATATATCTCTTATTGGCAATGACAGAGGTCAAAACCTTTCAGTAAGTCCTCACAAGGTTGGCACACACTGTTGCTGGTATGTTGTCCCATTCCTCCATGCAGATCTCCTCAAGAGCAGTGATGTTTTGGGGCTGTCGCTGGGCAACACAGACTTTCAATTTCCTCCAAAGGTTTTCTATAGGATTGAGATCTGGAGACTGGCTAGGTCACTCCAGGACCTTGAAATGCTTCTTACAAAGCCTCTCCTTTGTGGCCCTGGTGGTGTGCTTGGGATTATTGTCATGCTGAAAGACCCAGCCACGCTTAATCTTCAGTGCCCTGCTGATGGAAGGAGGTTTGCACTCAAAATTTCATGATACATGGCCCCATTCATTCTTTCATGTCTACAGATCAGTCGCCCTGGTCCTTTTGCAGAGAAACAGCCCCAAAGCATGATGTTGCCACCCCCATGCTTCACATTAGGTATGTTTTTCAGATGCAACTCAGCATTCTTTCTCCTCTAAACACGACGAGTTGTGTTTCTGCAAAACACTTCTACTTTGGTTTCATCTGACCATAGGTCATTCTCCCAATACTCTTCTGGATTATCCAAATGCTCTCTAGCAAACTTCAGTCGACCCTGGGCATGTACTGGCATAAGCAGGGGGACACGTCTGGCACTGCGGGATATGAGTCCCTGGCAGTGTAGTGTGTTACTGATGGTAGCCTTTGTTACTTTGGTTCCACTTGTCTGCAGGTCATTCACTAGGTTCCTCTGTGTAGTTCTGGGATTTTTGCTCACCGTTCTTGTGATCATTTTGACCCCACGGGTTGAAATCTTGCATGGAGCCCTAGATTGAGGGAGATTATCAGTGGTCTTGTATCTCTTCCATTTTTTTTACTCCCACAGTTGATTTCCCCACACCAAGCCGCTTGCCTATTGCAGATTTAGTCTTCCCAGTCTGGTGCAGGACGACAATTTTGTTTCCGGTGTTCTTCAACAGCTCTTTGGCCTTCACCATAGTGAAATTTGGAGTGTGACTGCTTGAGGTTGTGGATATCAGTTTTCTACTGATAACAAGTTCAAATAGGTGTCATTACTACAGGTAATCAGTGGAGGACAGAGGAGCCTCTTAGAGAAGAAGTTACAGGTCTGTGAGACCCAGAAATCTTGCTTTTTTGTTGGTGACCAAATACTTATTTTCCACCATAATTTGCAAATACATTCGTTAAAAATCAGACAATGTGATTTTCTGAATGTGTTTTCTCATGTTGTCTCTCATAGTTGAGGTCTATCTATGATGTCAATTACAGGCCTCTCTCATCTTTTTAAGTGGGAGAACTTGTACGATTGGTAACTGACTAAATACTCCCCCCACACTGTATATGCCCAATCCCAATTCTTATGAATGTAGCCCATAAGTGTGAGCCAGAAATAATGGAAAATGTAGTCCAGGGTAGGGTAGGAACACTCTGGTCCTGTAGTGTAGGCTTCTACCTTGAGTATGTCATACAGCTTTTGCTGCAGATCTCTTTTGTAATTTAATAAATTTATTTATTTATTCATTCATTTACTATATTAATACCCCACCCTTCTCTTAGAGTGGCCTTAAAAATAGGCGCAATGCCACATAACTTACATACAATAAAATAACATATACATAAAACCACAAAAGTTTAAAACTTCTCAATGTTAAAACCAAACAGTCCAAAATCATAGGCACCACCCCCTACTTATTCAATATCTTTTTCTTTCTTCATATAGTGGCAGAAAGACATTTACTTTCAGCATATTAATGTCTGTTATCAGAAATTATTTGAAACTGATTTTTTTCACCCCTCTCTCTCCATGAATGTAAAATGGATTTTAAAAATGTTCTCCTGTAGGGAAAGGGGTTTGGGTAAACACTCCCCTCTTTTATTAGGGAACTCTTGCTTCACTAATGGTTTCCGACTGCACTAGAAAAACAAGTTTGGTTTTTTTTTTTTAAAAAGCAAGAAAGGATTTCCCTAGAGAAAAATGTACAAGCCTGGTGCAATCTCTTGGATGAGCAGAGGTGCAAGGATGGAATGATACAAGGAGGAACTATGCTGTCAGCAACAGGAAGTAGGTGAAAAATGAGCAGTGCCCTTGGGGAGTTGAATGCAGAGCAGATGGCTCTAATTGTGAGTCACACTGTGACAACTGACAAGAAAAAAATCTGCTCTCTTGACACTTCCAGATATCCAAAATACCAGAGAACACATTCCAGGGCTTCTTGAAGACTTTGCTATCAGGGGGAGTACAGCCTTCCCTTGCTTCCATCACCAAGCAGTCCATAAAACTGAAATTGATAAGCGTCCTCAGGCAGCCAAGCATTCTAATACTCAGATAAGTTATTTATGTCTGTAAAGGCACTGAAGAAATAAGAGGCAAGAGGTGCAAAGGGGATGGCAGCCATGGTTGATTTAGAAGCTGATCCTTTCAACTGCACCCTACTTTGGAAGAAGAACGGAAAACCAACGTCCTGCTTTATGAGCACTGATGGATTGGAAAAGCTCTCCCTGTTCCTTTGGAATGCATTAAACAGTATCAGTCAGCTGTATTTCATTTATTGCCGGATACAGGACTGTGGATTTATGCTTTTTTAAAAAGTGGAAATATAATAAATCAAGGCCAGGAACTATAGAGTAGATTGCAACTAATTTTAAAAGTTTCAAACATATATTGGGACAAATTCTTCCCAAGTGTAAACCTATGTAGTTGATTCTTATCTCCCAGATGTCACTGACCAAGGCTTTCAAACATTTTTTCTTTGCAGTTGTCTTTGACAGGACTGTTAGTTCCTCTGCTTAGTATTTGCCTTCTGTGCTTCTCTTTCTTGCATGTAGCGCAATGGGTTAAACACTTGTCTGGCAGGATTGAAGACCGACAGGTCAGAGGTTCGAATCTGGGGAGAGCATAGATGAGCTCCCACTGCCAGCTCCAGCTCCCCATGTGGGGACATGAGAGAAGCCTCCCACAAGGATGGTAAAACATCAAAACATCCCCGTGTCCCCTGGGCAACATCCTTGCAGACGGCCAATTCTCTCACACCAGAAGCGACTGGCAATTTCTCAAGTAGCTCCTGACATGGAAAAAAAAGTATGAATTTCAAGATTAATATTGGAAAACAATTAATTAATGTAGGGTCACTTGGACTTTTGCATTTTGTCCTTTGAAACACCTGGCTCAAACTCTGGACTGAAAGGCAATAAAGAAATAAATGAATAGACAGTAAATATTCTGCACCATTTCATCAGGGTCAAGCAGTTCTGGTCTGGTCTCTATGAAGGCCTCGGTCTGCTTAACATAATTGCTGCCATTTTACTGTGTCCAAACATTACTTTAGCAGCCAGTGAAGCTTTGAAATTAATCATTTTGAGCAGTATATGTCTGTGTTAAAATTCCTGTGTCTGATTCTTGTCCATCATGTGCAGGAAGCAAGTTTATACATTTCACAATCTATCTATCATGTAAATGACATTTATTTCACCCTTCCTTCCAGCTGTTGCCCAATCATTCTTAAATATTTCAAATACAAATGTTTCAACTACCAGGAGTTCCTTCTGAAATGTATGTTTTTTGCACCCTGGTGTCCATTTCTTTATGGCATAACATCTGTCAAGATTTTCCTTTAAATCACAGAAAGTGGTTCCAGAGGCTGAACCATGAGGGGAAAATAGTATTGTGGAAGTTATACTTTTGGAGAGTCACAACCCCATTCTCCTTGATCTGGATGTGAGAACTTCTGGGGAAGGATATGTTCCTACTGGAGTTTTAGGAACATTAAGAAGATACTTGACAAATTATCAGTTTGTCCTACATGGTAATTTACTTCCTGGCAGCAGCTCTTTCCTAGGACTGTCTGGGATATGGAGGGTTGTATTTGGGACTGGGTCCAAAACGTGTTCTTCTGCCAATGACAGACTTTCCTTCCTAACCCATTTCTGAGGTGCTCATCCAGGTGAGGATCTATTTTTTTGTGTTGTATAAAGCATCCTATGGTCAACATGAGAATGAGACTCATGCGTCCCTCCAACTGTGATTTGACTACAAACCTTTAGCTATTATAAGGTTCTGGGAGCTGTAGTCCAACAACACCTGGATGATCGATTTCTTCATTACATTAAATTTAGTGTTAGTCATGTCTCAAGTAGACCCACTGAATCAATGGAACTTGCTTAAATGATGGTTTATCAAATTTCCATTGATTTAATTATTTACTCTTGTTTAAGCAGATTTAGGATGAGTCTAAGTATTTATACTCTATGCTGCAGTCTGGAGATGGGGGGTATTCACCTGCTTTCTCCTATTAGTTTTGGGCAGTTATCTTGAAACCATTCTGCCTCCACACTGGAAAGAATGTATCCATGTATCACCAAATGTGATTTGACCTCAGTACTGCTATGCTCTTATGAAAGAACAGCCATCGAGGAAGCTTGCTTTGATATGAAGCTACTCACTGTGAAAATACCAAATATCTTGTTGGTGCTTCTTCTTTTTCCACTTACATAAGGGTTAATGATGACTTTAATGAAATTAAAAATGTAAAGAAGTTAATGAAGGAGCCCCCAGTGGTGCAGTGGGTTAAACCACTGAGCTGCTGAACTTGCTGACTGAAAGGTTGCTGGTTCAAATCCAGGGAGAGGGGTGAGCTCCAGTTGTTAGCCCCAGCTTCTGCTAACCTAGCAGTTCGAAAACATGTGAATGTGAGTAGATGAATAGGTACCACTCCAATGGGAAGGTAAAGGCACTCCATGCAGTCATGACAGCCGCATGATCTTGGAGGTGTCTATTGACAACATTGGCTCTTTGGCTTAGAAATCGCATTGAGCACCAACCCCCAGAATCAGATATGACTGGACTTAATATCAGGACAAAACCTTACCTTACCTTAATGAAGATTTAGATAAATAAAAGCTCAGACATAAAAGATAGAATTTAAAATTTGTGTATTTTAAGAATACCTAAAAATGGAATACAGTAACTCCAAAAGACTTCTGATGGATTTCTAGTGCAAATGAGCTTGCAATTGAAAGGAGAGCCAGCTGTGAAAAGTTGGAACTATCATTTTCAGAAAGTTTCAGACAGTTGAAGGGTCTCTAAACATTTCGGATGTTTAAGATTGATGATGATCAATAAAGCAAATACTTTACCCTAATTATGTTTGATTAGTTGCCAGAAACCCAATTTAGGGTGTTCACAATCACAGCTCTCACCTTCATATTTCTTCTAAGATCATTGCTTAAGTGTGTGGATTTGTTTTGTGGTGGTTATGATAGAGAGGAAGGTTAGAAAATGGAACTGTGTATAAGATCCAGGAGAGTAACTCACATTTTTCATTGTTTAACTTGGGTGGAAGCCTGTCAAATATTGCATAACATAAGAAAATATGTTCTCTGTTCCATTCATAAAACCTGAATCCGATCTCCTGTGCATCTGTGTTAAAAATGACCTTTTAAATAAAGAATGAGGATGAAAACAGCACAAACTAAATGTGACCTAGACTGAACTGAAAGGAGAAAGGATCCTTTTCAGAACACACTTGCACCAATTGTGAAATGCATGCCTGTTTAGACTATTTGTACAATTTTTCAGCAGATTGTTTTACATTTTATATAAATAGCTCTGTAGTTAGATATAATTACAAAAATATTTTCATAAACCTAAAACTTATCAAGGCTAAAACTGTATGCTAATTTACTTTTGAATTTTCTAATGCTCCTGCACTCTGAACAGAGCTGTCACTATTACCAAGTTATAATGACACTTCAATTCATATGGTTTGTATGCATGTGCTACATGCTGCACTTTTTCATTGTTGATGTTTTTTTAAAAATAATCTCTGACTTTGTCAAATTTTCTGGTATTTTAGCTACAATATTCTGATATGGTCTGGTATGGGAAGAGTTCTGGGGGAGGGGAAAACACCACGAGTTATACACCAGGTAAAACCAATCATAGTGACATCACTATGCAAATAGGTACTTTTAAGTTTCTTGAAGTCTTGTTTGCTGTGTCAGCCTGGATGAGGGTGAACAGATTGAAACTTAATCCAGACAAGACAGAGGTACTCCTGGTCAGTCAAAAGCCCAAACAGGGGATAGGGTTAAAGCCTGTGTTAGGTGGGGTTACACTCCCCCTGAAGACACAGGTTTGCAGTTTGGGAGTGATCTTGGACTCATCGCTGAGTTTGGAACCCCAGGTCTCGGCGGTGGCTGGGAGAGCTTTTGCACAATTAAAACTTGTGTGCCAGCTGTGCCCGTTCCTTGGGAAGTCTGACTTGGCCACAGTGGTCCACGCTCTGGTTACATCCCGTTTAGACTACTGCAATGCTCTCTATGTGGGGCTGCCTTTGAAAACTTCAAAACTTTGAAAGCTTCAATTAGTCCAACGGTCGGCAGCCAGGTTGCTAACAGGAGGGGTGTATAGGGAGCGAACCACTCCTCTGTTACGTCAGCTTCACTGGCTGCTGATTAGCTTCCGGGCACAATTCAAAGTGCTGGTGTTAACCTTTAAAGCCCTAAAAGGCTCTGGTCCAGTTTACCTGTTCGAACGTATCTCCTGCTATGAACCATCACACAACTTAAGATCTTCAGGAGAAGCCCTGCTCTCGATCCCGCCACTCTTACAAATGCGGTTGGTGGGGACAAGAGACAGGGCCTTCTCAGCAGTGCCCCCCCCCCGGTCTGTGGAACTCCATCCCTAAGGACATCAGGTTAGCCACCTCCCTCCTGTCCTTTAGGAGACAACTAAAGACCTGACTGTGGGCCCAGGTGTTTGACTATAGGTATTGAGCATTGGATAATGGCAGCTGGACTTGAATATTGTGACATGACAATATCAGAATTATTGGCTGGACTCTAATTTTAGCAGTATGTTAATGTGATTTTTATTGATGACTTTTTATTGATGATTTTATAATGTTTTTGTACCAACTGCTTTTACTGAATGTATTCTTATATAGCATCATTGATGCACATGTGAAGCTGCCCTGAGTCCCCTTGTAGGAGAAGGGTGGGGTAGAAATAAAGTTAATAATAATAATAATAATTTTTAGTCTAGTACAAAAAGTAAGGGATGTGAGGAGAAACAGAAAGATATAAAGACTAAGGGCCCTTCCAAACAGCCCTATATCCCAGAATATCAAGGCGGAAAATCCCACATTATCTGCTTTGAACTGCAATACCTAGATAACCCAGTTCAAAGCAGATATTGTGGGATTTTCTGCCTTGATATCGTGGGATATAGGGCAGTGTAGAAGGGCCCTAGGCCAGTTTTTGTTTCCATGCCATCAAGGTTACAGGGAAAAAATGGTGATATTCTGGGGCAGGCTTAGTTGTTTTACTTAATATAGTAAAATATGCCATTCATTCATCTCCTTCTCTCTTCAAGTGTGTAGAAATGCATGACTTCACTTTGGGATGAGAAGGAGCTTCCTCCACTTCTACAATTTGGGGAGATAGTTGCCGCTGCTTTTCATTCACTCTCTGTAAAAATTATTTGGCTAAGAATAGCATTTTAAAATCTCAAAAAGTTTGTCTCTAGCAGCTCCCAATGAAATGAAGACCAATTCACTTAGCTAATAAAACAGTGACCTTGAATTCAGTCAAATCTCTCTTTCTAAGGTCTTCATTCTGGGATAAAGGAAAAAAAAACATTTTCCTGTAAATGTATGAAATATTTATGTACAATCAATAATTGTTGCCTATGAAGCTATGAAACAGAAGACATTCTTTCCTGTTATTGCAATGATCCAATTTTACTAGGAACACAGTGTACATAATCTAAACGGTATTTTTAAAATTGATGTTTTCTTCCCAGTAAAATATTGTCTTGTTTTTAATTTTAATAGGATAAACTTTAACTACTAAACAATGAACTAGCAGGATCGGTATGTGGCACAGCTAGTTAGTATCCAGCTGCATTAAATCACTGCTGACCGAGAGGTCATGAATTTGAAGCTAGCCCAGTTCGGAGTGAGTTCCTGACCATTCATAGTCTAGCTTTGCTGTTGACCTATGCACCCTGAAAAACAGTTGCATCTGTCAAGTATGAAATTTAGGTACTGCCATATGCAGGGAGACTAATTTAACTAATTATGACACCATAAAAAACCTTCCAGCAGCATGTGTAAAATTTTTTTTTATTTTTTATAAATCATTCTTTATTGATTTTCACAGCATAAAACAAAGTAACAGAGTGATAAAAGTATCGATACTAAGTATCTTTGGTAGCAAAGAAAGACAAAGAGCTAGATCGCTAAGAGTATCCACCTTTGTGGATAGAAAAGAAAATGAAAAAGAGTTAAAAGTGGTGCTCTGGAAAAGTTCCAGGGGAGTACGTCCATCTTCTTATATGCATCAAGCCAGTTCTTATTCTATATTTGTCACATTCAGCTGCTTCCCGGTCTTGCCCTTTATTGTTGTTGTTGTTTTTGTTTTTGTTTTTGTCTTCCCTAGAACAGGAAAGTGCATTTATCAAGTTCAAGTTCAGCAGAGCGGGTGTTGTTGTTCATACACTTCGTAAATCCTTGTCTAGTGCATTATGTTTCTATCTACATCTCAATATCTACATTGCATTCTTTTTTACAATATCTTCTAAGAGGTTCCCAATCCCACTTGTGGTTTCTTTTTGAATTCCCCTCCCTTATGGCTTCCGTTAATTTCTCCATTTGGGAGACTTCCAGTACTTTCCATCTCCAATCCTGTATCGATGGGGCGGTTCCCATTCTCCAGTGGCTTGCGAAAAGCGTCTTGGCTGCTGTTGTTGCTAGCATAAATATCCTCCCCTCGCTTTTGCTTAATTCATCCTCTAGGATTCCCAAGAGGAACATCCCTGGGCTTTTTGTTATTTTCTTTTGGAGCATTTTTTCCAATTCTTTATGTATTAGGTTCCAGAACCTCTTTGCCTTTGGGCATAACCATAACATGTGGAAGAATGTTCCATTAACGTTATTACATGTCCAACAATTCGGTTTTACGTTCTTATATATTTTTGATAATTTAACCGGGGTAAGGTACCATCTATACAAAGTCTTTATCCAGTTCTCCCTATATTTGTAACACAATGAAATATTTGCATTGTTCACCCATATGTTTTCCCATACCTCCGGTCTTATTCTATACCCTATATTCCTGGACCATTCCTTCACATGTATATCGTTCTTGTCTTTATCATTTTCCTTCTTTATTAACAATTTATATATTTTGGACATTAGTTTGTCGTCTTTGCCCAGGAATGTCTCCTCCAGGTCGTCCATTTGGGCTCTCAATCCCCTTTT
Organism: Anolis apletophallus; assembly: GCA_030556195.1. NCBI lineage: Eukaryota > Metazoa > Chordata > Lepidosauria > Squamata > Anolidae > Anolis > Anolis apletophallus. The sequence goes on along the minus strand of JARBWK010000012.1, from coordinate 72,959,441 downwards.
CTTGTCTATTTTCAGTCTGTCTCTTAGTTGGAAATATGGGAACCACCCCATTTCGTACCCCTCTAGTTTGAGTTGGAGTCTGGTCTTCAGGTCCAGCCCTGGTCCTTCCGTACTTAATAGATCTTTATATCTTATCCATTTTTCATTGTCTAACTGTCTTATTTGGAAAGCTTCGTTGGGGGAAACCCATAAGGGTATTTCCTTTCCCATTTGATTTTTATATTTCTCCCACACCTTTAACAGTGCTTTCCTTACAAAATGGTTATTAAAATTCCTGTCTGCTTTTACTTTGTCGTACCAGAGGTATCCGTGGAGACCAAACTTCAGGTCAAACCCTTCCAGCGTCAATATTCTTTTCTCTTCCAGTCTGCCCCAGCTTCTTAGCCAAGTTAAACAACTGGCTTCAAAGTAGAGTCTCAGGCTGGGGACTCCCAGCCCTCCTCTCTCCTTTGGGTTTTGTAATACTTTCATTTTGACTCTCGGCTTTTTCCCTCCCCATATAAACTTGGATATATCTCTGTTCCAAGAGTCAAAATAGAAGTTTTTTGGCACCACAGGCACTGTTGCAAACAGGAAGTTCATTTTAGGCAACACATTCATTTTTAAGGTCGAAATTCTACCAAGAAAGGACAGATTGAGCCTTGCCCATTTTTCCAGATCTTTTTTAATTTCCTTCCATTTTTTGTATAGTTATTTTTGAATAATTGTGAATTTTTGGCCGTCAGAGTCACGCCGAGATATTTCACGCTATTCGCTATTCTGATACCCATCCTGGTTTGCAAGTCTTGTTTATCCTTTTCAGCCATATTTTTGGCCAGTATTTGTGTTTTTTCTTTATTTATTTTAAAGCCGGTGACTTTGCCATACTTTTCTATTATTTCGGTCCACAGCCGGTGGGTTTCTCTGGGGTTTTCCACTATCAAAGCTAAGTCATCAGCAAAGGCTAGGCATTTAACCCTCTCTTTTTTGATTTGTAACCCTTTTAATTTATTATCGTTTCTAATGTCTTCCAATAATATTTCCAGGGCCAGAATGAACAATAGGGGGGAGAGGGGGCATCCCTGTCTAACTCCTTTATGTATTTTCACTTTATCTGTCTTTTTCTGATTGACAATTATTCTTGCATATTGGTCGCTATATATTGCCTGGAAGGCGTTCATCATGTGGTATCCAACATCGATCTCTCTGTGTAAAATTGAGGAAGTACTACATCAAGGACTCGGTGTCACGAAGTGGGTGGTAAAGCAGCAGTTCCCCCTGTGACCGGAATCGAGCATCCCCTCATGAAGCCAGAAAGCTGGAATGTTAAATTGCCTCTGTGTCTGTCTATATATGTTGTATATCTAATGGCATTGAATGTTTGCCATGGGCATTGTAATCTACCTTGAGTCCCCTGTGGGGTGAGAAGGGTAGAATATAAATACTGTAAATAAATAAATAAATACATACATACATACATAGTTGGGCCACGTGTTCAATCTCTGGATTGGCTCTGTTCATGTATCTTTTTTTTTTTTACAATAGTTTTTATTGGAGATTTTTGGTTACATAAGAATACAAGATAGAAAAGGGTTTTTTGGGCTAGGAAAGAGTAAGGGTCGGGGGAGGAAGGAGGGTTAGGGAAGGGGTGAGAATAGGAAGTATTGGGGGCGAAGGATCGAACCAGGATCCCAAGAGGAAAACGAGCAAGGGTAGCGAGCTAAGATAGAGAGAAAAGGAAAACAGAGGGAAGGGGGTCTTGTTGAGTTCCATCTTCCTGGGTCACTGGTTTCATTCTGACGCCTCTGATACAGTTCATCTTATTCTTTGAATTGTCGCTTCTTTCTTTCTGTTCGCCTCCTTTAGTTGTATGTCCATGTCAGGTCTTCTTACGTCTCTTGAAACTATTCTCTTTTACTATTATTAGTATTATCTCTTCTAAGTCTTTTAAAGAACCCTTCAATTAAGTGTTTAGAGTGCCCATGACCATTAGCTAGAATTTGTCGGTTAGGTAGTTAGATCTATTCGTTCCTTTTTCCCTGAAGTCGTAGCTAACCATTTTCTTTGGGGGATGCTTCCTCTCCTTCATCCGCCTCTGGAGGATCATGTTTCCAGAGGCCATATCTTGTAAGCATCACTGCAGTGGGAGGGCATGCTCTCTTTAATTTTTTTTTTCCTCGGCTCACTTTGTCCCTTGGCTTTTTTTTTTGTTGAGGTGCTTTCCAGTTCCGTTGGTTGTTTTCTTCGTTGGAATCTGAGAGGGGTTCCTTTGGAGGACAATGTACATCTTAGTCTTGGTGGGCAAACTGGCAGTTTTCTGTGGTATAGCCCCAGCATTTTTGGCTCTCTGATGGGGCTCCAACTGCTCCACTCCTTCTTGCTTTTGATCCGTATTTTTCTCCTCTCTCGGCATTGTGGGGGACGCCTCTTCATCTGGTTCTGTTCCTGCCTGTTGGGGGCTCCCAGGCCGCCCTATTTGCTTCTCTTGCCGGGACAACCTGGCATCCATCCTCCGCAGAAATCTGTCTTGGCTTCTCCTATCTTCCTCAGCTCTGCCAGGATGTCCCTCAGAGTCCCTCCCTCCTCTTCTGGTCCCTCTCCCTGCCTCATCCTCCACTATTCAATTTTTTATGTAGTTATTCTTAGTGAGTGGGTTGTTGCGGTGAAGCTACGTTCAAATCAACCGGCTGGACAGGGTGGACCCTCTCTTAAAGATCCCACCGCTGCCGCCAATATGTGACCACTCCACTTCTTGACCGGCCTCAGACTGGACAATCTTTCTATGTCCACACTGCTGACCTCCAACTAAGGAAACCTCGAGTTACCTCAGCAACTTCACGTTTATTGGCAGGGTACTGTCTCACCCCTTCACCATTTAACTGACTGGAGTTTTAAAACTTCTCAGTGACCACTTGACCACGCTGCCACCATTTATCCGGCTGACCACTGACTTTGAGGGCCACCACCAATAAAAGAATCAGGAGGTGTTTTCCTTTTAAGATGCAAACAATTTATTTTGACACAAATGGGTACAATCTTGGTTGGTTTCAAACTTCCTTAGAGGCACAACTTTTTCTGTTACATAACACAATGGGGACCTATTATAGGGTTTCCACTAAACCTCTATAAACCCC
>JARBWK010000012.1:72932816-72956228 GCA_030556195.1 Anolis apletophallus | reverse complement strand
CAAAGGCTTGGGCTGCAGGTTCAAAACCCCTCAAAGCCCATAGATGTATTTTTTTGGCTCTCTGGCTGCTTCCAGCCAGGAAGGGATCTTGAGTTCGCTTCAGGGTCCTTGATGAAACTATCTTTCCCAGAGCAGGGAGGGTCCATGATGAATAGCGAGGCTTCTTGGCCCAATCAGCCAGGGAGAAAGCGTCAGGAGCAGTCCAGGAGAAGAAAACGATCAGAAAAAGGCAAATAGAGGCACAGTACTTGGGAGAACTAGATCTTCTTTTGGCATCAATCTCTGCCCATCACCCACCCCCTGAAGAGATCTCTTTGGGCGAACTGCTCCAATAGCTGTTGTTTTAGAGCTGGGATATGTTTCCCCCCAGGCCGGAAAAAGGATAGGGAGAGAGGAAGGAAAAAGAGGAAAACGGTGGGAGAAATGGCAGAGTGTTTATTTATTGTTTTGTAACGTGTGGCCAAAATGTCTTCCATACTATGTGCTGTATGAAGTGTTGTAAATGTGGAGATGGGAGGTAATGGTGGCCGGGTTTACTGGGAGGGACGAAGTTGGTGCTGTGTGATGTATGGAACTGAGTGAGGCAGAAGGGAAGGGGGAAAAAGGAGTCTGGTACTGGTGCAACTTAGGCCATGGGCCAAAAGGAATACTGGGGACTCTCTGCAGTTGGTTCTTTTTGGGTTTGGGGCTTCCTGGCTCGACTACAGCATCACTTCGGCACTGGGAGTCTGTCAATTGGAAATAACCTGTTTTTATCTGCAGCTATGACTGGGTACCATCACTGGTTCAAGAATCATAGAATCATAGAGTTGGAAGATACCACATGGACCATCCAGTCCAATCCCTTGCCATGCAGGAAAAGCACAATCAAAGCTCCCATGAAAGACAGCCATTCAGCCTCTAAAAGCCTCCAACGAAGGAGCCTCCACCCAACACTCTGAGGCAGTGAGTTAAAAGTTACTTTTATAGATTGTAACTGCTAGACCTTGCCAGTTAACATGGGGCTGTAGCTCAAAAAGTAACTCTCTCAAGCTTTGGTTAGTTCATGTTCAGGAATTTCTCTAGGTATTTCAGTCTTTTTGTGAAGAATGCATGGAAATACGAAAACTTCAGGGCCAGTCCTGGAATTTCTCATCAGCTATTGCCTGAGAGAGTTTGGAGTACACTCTGTACTAGCAATCTTCTTGACAGCCTTTACTGTTTTCCTTCCTGGAGCTGATCTGATATTTTAAAAGCTGGCTCTAATCAAAATTTCCACTTCAAGTTTTAAATAGATAGCTTTATAAACGCGAGGAAGTTGTAGCTGCCAAGAGTCACTTGCCATCTTTCCTGAGCTGGATGTACTTGAGCATCATTGCTTCTTAGTAACCTTGGGCCTTGTTCATTCTGTTGTTATTGCTTTGGGGTGGTTTTGATTTTCTGGAGTGCTTTTAACCACTGAAAGAAGAAGAAGATATATAGTGCATTTCCATAATCTTGCCACCGTTTTGGTTAATGGCATGCCAAACTTGTCCATTTTCCCTTTCTCTTTTGTGGTAACTCAATTGGCATAGAGTGTGCTGTGCTATGATTTTTGCTTAGTTTTTATGGTTGTTCTTTTATGTATAAATATCTGTTGTGTTGAGAAAGAAACAGAAACCCATACTGGAACTGAAACAGGCCACAACTTTTTAAACATAAGAATAAATGTAGCTAGGGGGAAGAGGGAGGAAGCCTTCATGATAACCCTGACATAGGACCTAATTTGGACCTATCTAAACCAGGGCTTGAACCTGAGTCTATCACACTGGACTAAAGAAATATCGAGTGTCAACTTGTGAGCAGGCTCGGATCAGGCCCTTTTGACGCCCTAGGCCAAAAGGGCCTGCTCCGCCCCCGGCTCCACCCTGCCCCACCCCGGCCCGGCTCCTCCCCGGCCCGGCGCCTCCCCGCCCCACCCATTATGAACAATTGCAATAACTCTGCTGTTCTTTTTGAACCACTTCGGTTGGCTACTGGATTATCAATCTTCCAGATTATGACTCCCAAGATCTTCAGGGAAGGTGTTTCTCTGAATTCTAGCATTTTTGCATCATGGAGTGCCAAAAAAACAGCCTGCATGCACCTGGTCTACTTCTAGTTTTGGAAGAGAGTTTTAATGTGAAGACAGTGCAAGGGATGGGGTGCAGACCATTTTTTTAGGCCTAAAGATAATCAATTCACTCATTTTTGGTGTCAGTAAAACAGCACTCCAGGAAATCTGGAGATGTTGACAGTCATGAAGAGAATCTTGGGGGCTGTGGGTAGCTTGCCCACTCTTGGTGTAATATAACTTGCTGTAGTCATGCACTTCACATCATCAAGTCCCAGTCCTTTAGTTTGTAAATAGAATACAGATATTAAGTGGGAGGAAGCATGGAAGAGCCCAGCCCCAGGACCAAACACTTTCTACATCATTCAAACCTTAGAAAACTCTTCATGTATTCTTGCAGTTTACAGAGCAATAATGGACCACATTGATTTGGACCCCAAGAAAGCTCTATGGAAATGCAATGTAAATATATATCTGTACACCTATGAAGCCATGAGCATTCGGTGACACCTCTCCCTATTTCAAACTGTCTAAGCAAGATTGACTTATTTGATATAGAATTTTAAGAAAATTGTGTTCACATCTGTTTGGTTTTAATTTGGCTTGGAAGTATGCTTTTCAACATCTGGCCTGGATGAACATCCTATTTTCCCTTTGATTTACGCATTTATTTAGGAAATCTCTGAGCTTTATAGTCACAAGCCTAGAAATAAAAGTATAAGAAAACAGATTAATATGAATATAAAAGGGAAATATCAGTACAAAGTAACATTCCTTCAGTGGTTAGACAAGACAAGAACAATGGCAAATGTTTATAACAGAACACTAATAACTCTTTGTTGTTTTCAGGATTTTCGATTTTTGAAAGGCCAAAGTGTGAAACAGATAGAAGTATGTAATGGAGAAGAAGGAAGTCTGCTTAATCTACTTTTTATAATGGCTTCTGCATTCCAAATCAGATCTTCCAAAACTATTTTGGCACCCAGAATTCCAAAGTCGAGGCTTTATCACCCAATACATACTCACCATTATGATTGGCAGGGAAAATGAAAGGAGGGAATGATTCCTCCCTGATTATCACTTCCTCCCAGGACTGCTCTCCTTATCCAGGTTGGTTTGTTAACACTGACCTTGCTTCAGGAATGTTGGCAGGGGCAGGAGTCAAATGCTTCTTCTTCCAAGCTTTGAATCATGTCCTGACCATTATGATTGGCATAATCATAATGGTCAGGGAAAACTCAGAGGGCAATTGGTATTTTGTTAGTACAACTTACACTTGCATTTTTCATTATTGTAGTTGAACTTTGGAATTCACTATACAATAACACTGCCCCCCCAGCCCAGTTTTTAGCTACTAGAGCAGGCATGGGCAAACTTCAGCCCTCTAAGTGTTTTTGTCTTCAACTAACACAATTCCTAACAGCCTACCATGCACTTGCTTCAGCAATCTGTACATGTGTAATGTGATGCAGCAAGGTGAAAAAAGGATTCCTCTGCAGCCATGAAACCATAAATATTATGGATTCTGGAACTGGTTTGAAGCCAACCTATGTGGTACATATAAGCACCACTCAGGCCTTGACATGGTTCCACATCTCCAGGTGCAATTAGCTCAATGTTGAAATTGCTTCCTCCTCTGTTAACTTTACTTTGCCTTAAGGGGGTCTGTGTAGATTTATTTATTTATTTGAAATATTTATATTTCGTCCTTCTCACCCTGCAGGGGTGGAGTACAAACATAAAACTATAAATATACACAAACATTAAAATAACTTATATTTACTTTAAAATCAGCTGTTTAAAATGTTTAGATGGGGCCTTAGTCTACAAAATGCTATCAACTTATTTTTCTCTGAGCCCTTCCACACAGTCCTATATCCCAGAATATTAAGGCAGAAAATCCCACATTATCTGAGTGTGGACTCAGGGCCCTTCCACACAGCCACATAAACCAGTATATCAAGGCAGAAAATCCTACAATATCTGCTTTGAATTTGGTTATTTAGTTACATCCAGATTGGACTATTGCAATGCCCTCTATGTGGGGCTGCCCTTGAAGATGGCCCGGAAATTTCATCTGGTACAATGGCTCCTAACTGGAGCAAATTATAGGGAGCATACAATGCCCCTACTAAAACAGCTTCACTGGCTGACGATAAGTAAGTTGCCAAGCCAAATCCAAGGTGCAGGTTATGACCTATAAAGCCCTAAATGGTACCGTTCCCCCAATCTTCGTGATTGCATCTCCTTCTATGAACCAGCATGAACTCTTAAGATCTTCTGGGGAGGCCCTTCTCTCCCACCACCATCACAAGTACAGTTGGTGGGGATGACAGCGAGGGCCTTCTCAGTGGTGGCCCCTTGCCTCTGGAATGCCCACCCAAGAGAAAAAAGACAGGGCCCATCCCTCTCCTCTTTTCGCAAGAGCTTGAAGACTTGGTGGTTTCACCAGGCCTTTGAGAACAACTAGTACTAGTCCGAGCCCCTAGTCACTGTTACAATCTGGCCAGCTCCCACCCATTACCCCATGCACTTCCTCAATAGTCCCTGGAAATAAGCAGCCACAGACCCTATTATTGCTCACTGTTGGGACCGGTTTTTGCACTTTACCCATCCCGCTGGCCTCCCCATGTCCTGCCTTGCACTAGCCTTGGTCCAGCCTTTTTAATTTGTCTAGGGCGGCCTTTCCTGAAACTTTGCCCCAAACAGTAATTTTTGCACAAAGAATAGGGAAGAATTGGTGTTTGATAATTTTATGCTTATGGTTTGCTCACTTTGTATGTTGTTGGTATTTTGTTATATGAAAACTGCCCTGAGTCCCTTACTTTGCGAACTAAGATTCTTAGGAAGGACTCCTCCCATGCTTTCTACAAGCGCGTTGATGACTAAGGAGGTTGGATGTGTCCTTCGAGCCTGTGCAATGGATTTTTCTGGTGGAGCGCAGCGTGCACAGAACTGACCTCACCCTTTAAAGTAAAGGTTCATCTTCCGGGGCCTAGCAAGCTTAGGGTGGTGGCACCGAGGTCCTCAGGTCGTAGGTTTGATTTGAGTTTCCTTCTCTAGATGGTTGACCTTGCAGGGTTAGACGAGCACCATCTGCCCAGGTTTAAAATTAGAATTTTCCTTCTCTTAGGATGGTTGCCAAAAGGCTAGAGAGCCCATCCTACCCATTTACGCTCTTTGTCAGACCCTTTGCTTGTGACCTGTCTGGCATGGGAGGCCCTACTGGTGGCTATGCCAAGGCCAGCATAGCTCACAACTTCATTGGGGTACGCAAGCCTCTCCCCCCCCCCCCCCCGTGACAAGGGAGTGTCAATGGAGAAGGGTAAAAAAAAGTTGTATTATAATTATTTTGTTATCTGAGTCCACACTGCCATATAACCTAGTTCAAAGCAGATAAGTGGGATTTTATTCAGATATCCATGGGCTACACCTTCCCCATTTTCCTACAAAGTTACCAAACTTGCCAATTTTTCATAGCAGTGGCATCAAATAAGTCCTAGTATGGAAGCTGTAGCAGCACTACTGCTAGGAATGGGGCAGCACTAAGCATAGACTGCTCAAGGTCTACAACCCATTCCTTTTTCATAGATGTGGCTGTATTTTAGTAAGGTCAAGTATGAGAGGGATTAATTACAGAGAAGAAAAAGCTACATTTGTGTAGGTAGAAGAAAAGAGAGACACCAATGTTCAATAAAAGTGTATAAATCCTTGATTTGGCTTTTGAAAGGGCTGCTGATTCCACAGGCATATTATATTCTACAGAGAGGAACAGATGACAAAATGGTTGGAATGGGAAATGTTGGAATGGAGGGAAATAATAATTGCACTGACTTTTGCAAGAAATCTGGTACTCAGGCTAGAACGAGACTCTAAATCATGCTAGCACATTCTTCCTGGGTGACATAACTCATGGGTGCTCATGATACATGCCAATGCGTGACTTGTCAGCACCTCTTAAATGCTGCCAATGCTTCCTCTACTTGCAGCTTTCATTGAACATAGCGGCCCTTCTCTGCAAACAGCTGTTTCCTTTGCACTAAAGTATTTTTGGAAAGTTGGTCCTTTCCCCTGCCTCCCACAAGATGTAAAAGCTGAAAACTTGGTAAATAAAACATACGTCCTACTGGGACATGAAATCCCATCACAGACGGCCAGATTTGCTTAACCCATAAAATTGCTCTTGAAAAACTATTATCTTGGCCAGTTCTCCAACGTAACTGGGTTTAATTTTTCTTGGCTTTGCCCACTTTGCTTGCTTAGGGGGTATATGGTCTCCCCTCAGCATACATATGCAGTTCCCATTACCATTAAGAGGGATTTAAATTTACACACAGACATCTAAAAGAGACTTGACCACTTATTTTTAATGTCCCGATGCCAACTAAAGCAAAGACCTCTTGCTTTCTCTCAAATCTCTGCACTACTAATTGAGAACAATGCTTATGCAAGACTTCCTTGGGGAACTTGGGACTGTGGTTATATCTAGGCTGAAATTCAAATAAGAATTGCAGCTGCTCAGAGAAGGGTTTTGGATGTCTTCAGTTGTGCTACAAGGAACTGCTAAATGAAACTCCAAGTCTCTCAGAGCTCAGATGATGACATTTAACAGGTAAACTGGCTAGAGTTCTCCCCACTCTAAATCACTGCTGTTTGAAGTCAACATAATAACTCTTGAAATAATAAATAATTTAATTCAAGAATCGAGATAGTCATCCCGAAAGACAAGGCAGGTTTTTCTTTTTTCCGGAAAAAATGTTAAGTGTTTCTCTAACAGGAAGATCTATTTCCAGAGCATTAGTAAGTGTGACAAAAATGTGTCATTTTCTACCCTTAGCTATCCTCAGAGAGAGTTGAAATAGCAACACATCATTTATTCCATAAAGATTCAGCTGCATCCAAGCAACAACAGGTTTTACTTCACAAGGCCATTAAAAGTTGTATCTTTGCTTGCACTGCTGTTGAAATGTATGTGATTTTAGTAGAGTAAGAAATATCTCAATACATTCTGCATCTATGATCTTCCAGATGTTGTTGGACTGCAATTCCTATTATCCCTCCACATTGCTATGTTAGCTGAGTCCACAGCCCAATATCCGAAGGGTTACTTATTCTCCACCTTGACATATTAAAATGAAAAGACCACAGATGATACAGCAGCCCAGTTTTGTAATATGCTACATCCAGAAAAATAGGCAGAAGCTGCTGGATGCCTTTGAGAAGTTGAGGGCCCCCTCAACATTACACAGATGTAGCACTATTATTACATTTAACTGCCATGGCTGCATCTTTTCGAATCCTGGGGTTTGTAGTTTAGGGAGATGCTAAAGCTGTCTGCCTGATAACTTTAGCCCCAGGATTCTTTAGGATGGAGCAAATTAATGTGGAATCTTAACCCAATATTTGTGTAGTGCAGCGGTTCCCCACCTTTTTTGACCAGGAACCAGTTTGACCAGGGACCACTCTCCAACATTAGTACCAAAAGGGTTACAAATCAGTTTTTGGTCAACTTTAGATATGGTTTGGTTATTTGGGGTGCTGATTCAGAAAATTTCATTGGATAGATCACATCAGCTCTAGTTTCTGATACAGAATGTATGCCATCCAGGAGTCACCATCTGCTCACCCACAGAAAACCATATTTAATAAGCCTCGGCATTATAAGAGGGTTTTGTGAGACCAGTCCCTCTCGTTGCAACAGTGTAGTAATAGTGAGTCCACAGACCATATTTTAGTTCTAGCGGACCACTGGTGGTCCAAGGACCACAGGTTGGGAGCCACTGGTGTAATGTGAAAGGGTCCCTAGTTCTCATTTCTGGAACAAATAGGTCACATTGATTCTTTGAGGCCTAAAGGCACCAGATCCCATCTGAACCTGGAAGCTAAGATGGCTCAGCCTTGGTTAGTACTTGGATGGGAGATCGCTAATGAATACCAGTTGCAAAAGGCTATATTTCAGAGGATGGAATTGGCAAATGACCTCTGATTATTCTTTGGCAATGAAAACATTGTGAAATTCATGGAATAACATGAATTGACAAATGATTTGAAGGTTCATACCCGCATGCACACACTGTCTCTATGACTCTACCTTAGTCTTGTTTAATACCAGTGCAGGATTTGTGTGACAGAAAGGAGGAAAACAGTTATTAGGAAATGTTTAGATTACCTATGCAGTTATTCTCTCTTTACAGTGAAAAGCAAACAATTCTTGCCTGGCACCAGAAAATTAAGATAGCTAAGCTGAACTTTGTTAAGCAAGATGTTAGATATTTCCACCTGCTGGCAGATTTAAAAAAACACAACATGTATTTTAAATCATGCATATAATGGCTGAAATATTAAGAAAAAGAACCCACAGTCCATGTCAAAATGAATTTCAACTGGATTATACTACCCCACAGTTTAATAGTATAATATATTTCTATATGGAAGTAAACTCCATCAAATTCAGCAGGGATTATTTGCACTAATACAGGCATAGATTTACAGATGTAGAGATTCCAGATTCTATAAAACAAAAATTATATATTATAAGAGGCAACTTTTTCACAGTGACATTATATTGCAATTTATAATATGATGTGTGGCAAGTAAAAGATATGGAGATTAAAGGGTTTGACTTCCTAGCTGTGTAACACATAGTGAGTTTATTGTCTTTGCAAATTTCCTTTTGGTTTGCATTAAAATCTCATGTGAGAAAAAGGTCAGAAAGTGTTGACTAGAACAGAATGTTGCTTTCTGAAAGAGCAAGTACGAATTTGTTTTGATTTAGGCTGATTTTCTGCATGCTAATCAAAGAAATGACATATTAATGGGAAAAGGTACTGATAAATGACCCAAGAAAAGGAACATTTTAAGTAAGTGTCAAGAGCTCCTCAACTCTCATTCCCTCTAGCACTAAATTCATTTGGTTTGGGCCAGAATTGATTACAACCAATGCTGACCTACTAAAAGTAAGACATGTATCTGCATTGTTGAGGGAATTCCAAGGTGTACAAATAACACCCACCATATTTTTATATGATTTGCCTCAGGCCAGGCATGTAGCTGGGGGGGGGGGGGGGGGCTTCAAGGGCTTCACCCCCCCCCCCCCATTCTCAGGGTGGTCCGCAACAATGCCTTACTGGTATGCGGCATGGTATCGTCCTTGTCTGCGCCTTGTCTATGCATTCTCTTTCCTTTTCGGTGCTCTGCCTGGTTTCAGCCTTTGGTGCCAGGAAAGGAAGGCGAGTGCACTGACAGCCCAGGCGCCAAAGAGGATGTCGCTGCATCACAGATCATTCAGAGGCCGCAATAGGCCTTTGCGCCAGTGCACTTGGCAGGTCTTCGCGCATGTGCATTGAAGTCTCGCCACACTCGTGGCTGGGAGTGGAGTGCGTTGAGCCCATCGGCTGCGTTCTGGGACTCTCTGTATCCAGGTAAACAACTACTCCCATTTGAAAAAGGGCAATCATTCCCTAATCTATGGCTCTATGCACTGTTGGGCACATTGGCTCTATGTGCCAAATTTAGTCCAGATCCAGCGCACTGCAACTCCCAGATCATTAGGTCAATCATCCCTAATCCCCGCCTGTCCTATATGCACAGTTGGCCATATATGGTCCAGATATGATGTTGGCTGCCTTCAGTGCTTTCTGAATCCAGGTAAACAACAACTACTATTGGAAAAGGACAATGATCCCCCAATCCCTGCCTGTATGCACTGTTGGGCATAATAATAATAATAATAATAATCTTTATTTGTACATCGCCACCATCTCCCCAACGAGGACTCAGGGTGGCTGACATGAGGCCAAGCCCAACAATACAACAACCAAGGTAAAATCAATCAAACGACAACATAATCAATTACATAAGACATAAACTGTAAAATACAACAATCAATATAAAATTACAATGAAATACAACCATTTTGGTCCAGATCCAACTTTGCCTTGGTTCAATGCCCTGGTTATTATTAAAATCTTATTATTAAGGTGCTTAAGATCTTCTGGAGAGGCCCTGCTCTCGGCCCTACCTTCTTCAATAATGAGTCACTGAGATTTGTATTTTATATTTTTAACTGTGGTTTTTTTTTGCTTTTACATGATTGTTTTATCAAGTGTTATGTATTTTATCTGTGGACATTCGTTGCCATGTGTGCACTGCCTCAAGTCGCCTTCGGGCTGAGAGGGGCAGTATAAAAATATAATAAATAAATAAATAATTATTAAACAGTTCATAGAGCCATAGATTAGGGAATGATTAAAATGAAGTTAGTTATGATACTAATATGCTGCCTCCAAAGGCAGAATATGTAGATTAGAGCCTGTATCTTTATGAGTAGGAGAGGGGTAAGGAGCCCTAGCTTTAGAACTCTGGGAATGACAATTAGAATGATAGTTGGTTGGGAATTTCAGTTCAGTTTAAGTTTAAGATTAGGCTTGAAAGGAAGCAAAGGGTTATTGGTAGAGCATAAAAATCCACATCAAGTCGGAGTATTAGAAATATATAAAAGCATGTCATGTTGGAGTCATAGACATTTGTGTGAAATTCCTTTCAGCCTCACTATAGCACATGAAGACAGAACAACTAACATGAAATGAAGCCAAAAGAGCATAACATCATTTTTTTAAAACCCAGAGAAGATATTTCATCTAAAGTTAAAGGTAAGTTAAGTTTTATTCGGAATAACACTAAATTAACTATTTATCATACATTGCTTGCTCAATCTTTTTCTTTTAAAACTTGCACGTATCCTGATTTTGATCCATCTTTTTAAATATAATAGCATTTAGATCAGGGGTGGGCAATTACCGGCCCTCCAGGTGTTTTGGACTTCAGCTCCCAGAAATCCTAACAGCTGGTAAACTGGCTAGGATTTCTGGGAGTTGAAGTCCAAAACACCTGGAGGGCCGCTAATTGCCCACCCCTGATTTAGATCTATTAGGGTCTAGTCATATCATGCAAGTTGTTCCTTGAACATGCCACAGATGGCAGCACTAATAGTCCAGTCAGTGCTGCTCTTGTGGCAAAACAATGAACTTTAATTGGCAAGAGAACATTTGAGGCCTACTAGCCTAGTAGCCCTCAAATTTTCTCTTGCCTACTGAAGTTCATTGTTTTGCCACAAGAGCAGCACTGACTGGACTATTAGTGCTGCCATCTGTGGCATGTTCAAGGAACAACTTGCATGATATGACTAGACACAGTACGTTACACTAGCTTCTTTTGTACCATTAAGTTGTAAATATTGTGGAATGGTCTTGGATATATAAAACAGACAATTTGTTGTCGAAGGCTTCCATGGCCAGAATCACTGGGTTGCTGTGAGTTTTCCAGGCTCTATGGCCATGTTCTAGAAGCATTCCCTCCTGACGGTTCATCCACATCTGAGGCAGGCATCCTCAGAGGTTTGAGGTCTGTTGGAAACTAGGACAAGTGAGGTTTATATATCTGTGGAATGTCAAGGGAGGGAGAAAGAACTCTTGTCTGTGTGAGCTAGGTGTGAATGTTGTAAGTAGCCACCTTGATTAGCATTGCAATGCTATGGGCCTGTCTCAGACTTTAGTGTTGGTGAATGATCATAGTCCCAATCTCTAGGGAATTCATCACAATGACATACAGAAATTCCATTTTTACAGTGTATTCCATGGCAAAGGTGAGACTATTACAAATGTTATTTTTGAGATTAAAATGACTGTGCTTTTCCTTTTAAAAGTCTATGACTTCTTATAATTATATCTGCCTGTATTGTGATTTTGTTAGGGTATGCCAACAAAGACTGTTGTCATAACACACGCCAAACCTATTATGGGCAGAATCAATACCTCTTATGCCTAAGCTATATCAAGTTTAAGATCACTCCATAATATTATAGGAAATCTGTAAGGACCACATCCCCCCAATATGGCTTGAACACAACCACTAGTTTTCAAGACTCATGGAAAAGAAAAATGGGAAATTAGAAGGAAAGGCAAATACTTAATTAACATGTTTGAGTCCCTTATAGCGCTGAGAATCTTTGGACCATGTATTATCCCCCCCCCCTTATTTCCTACCAGCTTTTCCTTAGAGCTTGTTGCACTTCTTGGACTCCCCCATCTTGGATCAAAAACTGGCAGACATCATCAGGCCCTCCAACATTACAGAGAGAAAAAACCAAGGTATGTGGCCAAGCAATGTCAGAATGTGGTCAAAATGGCAAAAGTTTTTTAAATAAAGAACACATAAGCTAAGAGAAGCATGTCCTTGAGACATTATATTCAAGGTTCTGTCCCCTGTGCTCATCCCTCTCTTGCTGAATTAATTGGTTAAGAACTACTTTTGCACTTTGAACTCATTTTGTCTCAACTGAAACAAGCTGAGGAAAAAGGGGGAAGTTGGAGGAGGAGAAAAAAAGGACATTTTAATAGCAGCCAAAAAAGTGGGATGGCTAAGGATTAAAAGGATTGTCCTTGATGAATTAAGACAGTTGATGGTACGTGTCACTGCTATTAATTGTTATTGGTGTCAAATTATGTTGAAGGTGGTCTACAGTTGAGAAAAGCATTCCAGTTCTTTAGCGGAAGAGCTTTATTATCAGTAAATGGCAGAACTGGGTTCCAAGCAACTAAATCTACTCCAGTGGCTGACTTCTAGTTCCCTGTAGCTGGATAAGCAAAATCTCTGAGCTGAGGCTAACCTCCCAGAAAAGATTAGTGTTGTGGGATAGGTGCGTGATTTATAGTTTTCCAATCACACCCTCCTTGGAAATGCTGCACACTGCACAATGCCTAAAAGGCAAGCAAAAACAAATACAACACAGTACTTCTCAACAGAATACTTAGCAGCAGAATATAACTGCAATCTGTAACCTTGTTCTGCATACTGTTTAGAAAAACTCATTGATTCCGTTTTCACCCAAAATATCAGGAGGCTTTTAATCTTGACAAAGTGCTCTATATACAACTTTGCACAGAGATCAGGATCCCCTGATCCACAATCAGTCAATTGTATATACAGTGATATACTCACAACGAAGGCAACAGACACAGTCAAGAGACATGATGGCAAGAGACATATGGCAAAAGAAAGAATGAGCATTTCCTGCCTTCCTTTTATATCCACCTGCTGGCTTGTCCTCAGCCCTCTCTACAAATGAAGGACACAACCCTTTGTCATGAATTTCACACAATCATGACACAGCTTTTTCAGCATGCCCCTTAGGTAATACACCACCATCCACTTAATCGTTCCACAGGTGCTATCACATGTCCATTAGAACTGTATTTTTACAAAATAGAGTAACTGTCAATGCATTTCTATCTAACAATGCATTTCTATCTAACAATGAGGCTCATGGAAGATGAACCCAAGGTTTATATTGTGCGAATGCAAAGAAAGGACTAAAGTGTGCAGGCCTAATTCATTTTCACTAGTTTTATAACAGCATATTAACTCCCCTGGTTTCTTCCAAGTTGTCTTCTTAGCTTTAAATGGGCAAGCTAAAGTAACACTATCTAGTAAGGCCTAAATACATGCCAACCCTTTCTATGCTTCTTGAAAAGAGGAGTTGGAGACCTCTCTTTAGAATCAATTTCCTACTGGAAATCATGCATGTAAACTATAGAGCAGAACTCTGTTGCAGCAGATTTCTTCCCCTTTCCTGGTTATACTTATTTGTTTGCTTATATTGTTCACTTGTTAGCCATGTTGCAATTGTACATAGACTGGATATAAATGCATAAAATAAAAAAGCCCAAACTGTATAAAAATCAACATATTAGCACCATTTAGCAATTTAGATTAATGTTTCATTCAGAGAAATGAGGATTGCCTAAGGCTGTATCTACACTGTTATATACTGCAGATTGAATTGCACAATATAGGTCTACAATGACCATATAATAAAGTTCAAACTGTGTTATTTGGCAGTGTAGATCCAGCCCAACTTTTTTCTTTCTGGATAGGGACTTTGTGATGCTTAAAATGGAAGAAATATGCATCTTCTATGGAAGATGCATTCAATAAATTTTATGGTGAATTGCGAGGTACAAAATAGAAAGGCGAGGTCCTTCATGCTAAACTGCTGGTCTTCTTTTTCTTCGGAGATTGGAATTAAAACTCCAGAGAAAGAACCCAAAGTGTCAGAATAGTTGTTGGTTGGTTATATACTACCTTGTTTTTATTGGCAGGCAGCTCTGAGTGGCTGAAAGGTGGTCATTAACACCCTGACAGAAAGTGCTGACAGGGTGATTATAAGATTAACACCCCATGTTATATTAACAGCGTCAAAACTTCCCTCTTACCTTTCAGTGAAAAATAACACTTTGAAAGGAAACATTAAAAATAATAGTGATTTTTTTCTTTTAAAAATCTGTATTAATCACATACAAAGATGTACAGGTATGTGGTAAAGGCCAGGCAGCAATATGCTACCCACAGAACCACCTGATGTCCTCCCACTTCCTCAGAAAGCCAGACTTGGACTACTCTGATGGCCAGCTAAAGACAAGCCACAAGGAAGGTGGGAAGAGTTGAGCATCTGTGGATTGTAAGTGAAGGCTAGGCGAGAACCATTTCCTTGCTATTTAAATTTTGAACACACAGGATTTTTTTTAATGTGAGGAGGAAACACTTCGCTACTGTTTTATTTTTTTCTCATATAAATTCTCCCACTAGCAGTCTGGAGTAGAATATTGTAGCCATTATGGGGATGGCTGGTTGTATGTTCTGTGTTTGAGCTAGTCAGGCAATGAGAGTACAGTTGGTCTTCCGGATCCACAGATTCTGCATCCACCTTCCGCAGTTTGAAAATGTAGACATCCTTCCACTTTTGTGGGGTTGACTTTTGTGGATTTGATTAGAATCATAAGAGATGGAAGAGACTACATGGGCCATCTAGTCCAACCCCCTGCCACACAGGAAAAACACAAGTACTTCTGATAGATGGTCATTCAACCTTGTTTAAAAGCCTCCAAAGAAAGAGATTCCACCACACTCCGAGACAGAGAGTTCCCCTGTTGAACAGCTCCTATGATCAGGAAGCTCTTCCTAATGTTCAGGTCGAATTTCTTTTTGTGTAATTTGAACCCATTGCTCTGAGTCCTAGGCCCCAGAGCAGTAGAAAACAAGTCTGCTCTCTCTTCCTTATGACAGCCTTTCAAATATTTAAACACGGTTATCATGTCTACTCTCAACCTTCTCCTCTGCAGGCTAGACATGCCCAGCTCCTCATAGGAAATTGCTTCCAAACAGAAATTGTCGCAAAGTTTTTTCTCTGCTCCTAAGGTTCATAAAAACTACTCAGACAGATGCGTAATCTCTGCTATATACTATCCTCTTTTTAATTATACTGTTTTAAAAGTTTAAAGAACTGCTAAATTCAATTCTTTATTTAGAAAATTTCTTATTGTATTTTGTTTTTTGTGATGGATGTCTCATTTTTTGGGTGATATGTGACTGCATAATAAATCCTTTGCACAATATTATTTGTATAGTTTATTGAGTCCCTTGAAGAATGCATAGCTTGGGAAAATTAAACTTATTGGACTGTTGCAACTCCTCTGTTGCAACAACTCCACTGGCTGCCAACACGCTTCCAGTAGGCTTGTGCATTGATTTGGTTTGGTCAATTCCCTTTGGCCAATCAAGCTTATTCAGTTTGTTCGGTTGGCTGGGCCACGTGGCAGCTGGTCATGACTCTTCCTCCCCTATTTGGCACCATGAGGCGTGTGGAGAGACTGCCCGTACAGGGTTTACCTGTGAGCCCTGTCTGTTGATACAATCAGAATAGAATGACACTGTGACATGTCTTATGCAAGATCTCTGCTGTTTTGGTGACTCAGGTAAACTGAGGGTCTGACCAGGAGCAGCTGGTGGTTGATTACAGAGTGGAGACAAACACTTACCCTGAGTTTGCTCCTGCTCTGCAGACTGAGAGGTTGCTACATTTGCATCCTGCTCTAGTGCCTTTGGCTCTGGGGCTAAGTCTATATCCAGATTTGGGTTCTCCTGCGGCAACTCATCCCCTCACTCCTCACTAGAGGCTTGAGGCACAGGCTGACCCAGTACACTTCCCCAGCAAAATGCCCCTTATCCTTCTTGATCTCTGAGCAAAATATCCCAGAAGTGATAAGAAAACTACTTCTAACTTATACTTGAAGATTGGATGATGAAGTTTTAAAAGAGAATTAGTTTTAATCCATGTTATAACCTTAGGGTTTAAATAAAACTTGTGCTGTTCTGAGAAAGCATAAACAGCATGGACTTTATAAAGTTTAGAGTGGGTACGCAGGCGGTGATGATTTAAGCTTTCCTGTGGAGCTTCAGCTCTGAGCCAATAGATGCACGTTGGAGAACAGAGGGATAGAAAAGAAATACATCCAGTTCAGTTGTCATAAAATCAGAAAGTCTAATGACATTCAAGAGGCATGGGGGTTAACTACTTTTAAGCATATATAATCTTGACCTTAAGTCTCATCATCAATGTACTACCCGTGATTTCAACAGTCAGTTCCATATCCAAAGGAACTGATTGCTCTGGCGAGGTTTTTACTATCTACATCTAAACTGCTAGCTTAGGAGGCTGCGCAGGAAAAAACATTTCTGTAGTGTTCGTAATTCATCAAGACATATTTTCCTTTCTGAACAAAACAGAAATACAAGTTCAGATACATTGTTTTGCAAAAGGAACAAGTTTCAACTTTATTTGCTGCTTCCATGCAACCAGAGGTTGTGTTTATTTAGAAAGCTAACATTTATATGACTTATATATTCACAACAGCTCGGTGCCAAAAACCACAGGCCTAAAATGACTCTTTTCATTGCTTCTTCAGTTTTTGACCTATAGCTGTTTTTACAGGAACTGAATCTTTTTCTGCAATTGCCTCTGGTAGACTTAAGGGTAGTCATAGCACCCTGTATAATAATTTGCAAAGAGCAGCTTGAGAAAAAAGATGTGTAAATTTGCCCTCCAGCTCTAAATTCTCCAGGCTTTCTGCAGAAACATTTTACAGGCTGCTGTGCAAAACAAGAACATAATATAAACATAGATAGAGAAAGGATGCAAATAACACTGTCAAAATCTTTTACCCCAAAGCAAAAATTAAGTATTAATCCCAACAACTCTCTCATACACAAGATGTCTGCTATTCGTTTGATTATGTCTAAGTAGAAGCAAAAACCAATAAAAAGGGGGTTGAGGAGAGGGCTGTAGACATTGTCTATACCATGCATCAGTTTCCAACATAGTAAGTCCTTTGGTTACTAATATCCAAATCCAGATCGGTTAACATATGTCTTGGAGTACTTAATTCTCCTTTTTTTTTTTGCAATGGGATAGGCAAAGCAAAAACAGCAAATATAATAAAGGATTAAGGGAGATAACCTCATAAGTGTTCTCCACTACTAAGGAAACTGGATAGTTACTAAACCCTGATATTTTCTGTCCAGGTAACATCTCCTGGCCATGTCGGTTACCAATATGTCAGTAATACATTCCTGAATTTGAGAGTGCTTTCTGTGTGGTCATTACCAAATGAATGAGATCAAAACATGTCTTTCCTTTTAAGATAGTACCTATTTTAAATCCCAATTTTGATCTAATCTGGATAAGAAATCTAATATTCTGAACAGGTCAAATAAGCAATGTACTGGATGATGGTTTAAAATGAATTCTTACTTCAAATAATGGGAAATGCAAATGTTGGATTATTCAGCTGCTTTTGGAATTGGTACTTTAATCTAGATGCATTTCTACTTAAGAACCACTCTTATATTTTAGATGGTTCTTGTTTTGGAGGTTCAAGTGGTATCTGTGATTCAAAGTCTTTCCTTTTTGCATAACACATTGCCGTCTTGAATGCTACATCACCTTTTTCCCATTGTGATTCATGCTTTGTTCCATTACAGACTAGATTTTCACAATGCACTTTCTGCACTATGTTTAGAAACTAAGGTTGTTCTCGAATGTGACAACCATTGCCACAACTATGCATAAAGGGCTTCAGTAGTTTCTAGTTTGTTGCTCTGCACAATTCAAAGTGCTGCTTAAGACACATCAGGCTGGAAAACTGATGCATCTGGAGGACAATTCCCTCTCCCCAAAACCCATCGTCGGCAACTTCCTCCCGAAATGATGGGATCTTTTTCCAACCACATAAATTACTAAACATGCACTTCTAATTTGTAAACAGTCAAAAGAGAGACACTGTCAAATGGGGTGTGGGAAATTTTCCACAGGTCTTTCTGTGCCCCCTGGCCACTTCCCCAAATTTATGTTTTTCAAATGGAAAATTATCCGAAAGTGATAAAAATATCTAACTGCAGTAGTGTTTCATTTTTAAAAAATCCTTCAGTTTATTTGAATAATTCCTTTTCCTCCAGTACCCCATCTCCAAGATTAAGCTAGATGTAGTTTTCTCATCACTTCTGGAATATTTTGCTCAAAGATCAAGGAGTGTGCTTTATGGCTGAAGCAAAAACTGGAAGGGGATAATTTTATTGTTTGGAAGTGACTTGCAGTAATTAAAATTAATATATTGATTGCTTAAGCCTTTTGTAGAGAGATGTGTGTATTGAACCTGAGGAACATCAGTGGATACCTGGAAAAATAGAAAATAGCACACCCATATATTAGGAATTAGTGAGAAAGTCTCCTGATTAATGTTTCCAGTTTGTACAGACCCAGTAACCGGGGCTTTTCACACCAGACAATTATAGCAGGATGATTTCATTTTTATTACCACAGTTACCTCCAATAGACTCTTGGTGCACATAGGAGAAGAAAATTCCAAATACGAAAATGCACACAACTTCATTTTAGCCACTGAGGTACATGCGTGTGAAATGCATGGATTTCAAAAGAAGTGCACACAAATATGTACAAATTTCTTTGAGGGAAGAGGGTTGGGAAGAAGCCAGTTCGAAGTAAGCTCATGCTTTAGAGATCATACATGCCTAGCCACATACTTCATTATTCATAATATTGAAGTGTACATCATTTTGATCAGTGCAGTTTTTAAAAACGTGCAGATAAAGTATACAAAGGAGCTGAAAAATTCCCACACTCCAGTTGCAAGGGAAATCTGATTGAACTGAATAGGTTGTCGGTTGAAACACTATAAAAGCCAAGGATCTTCCTTTATCAATACATGTTGCAAAAGCCATTTGAAAATTTCCTACAAAATTTGGTATCAAACACACACTTAATATCACATTTTAAGATGTCTTCTGTGTTTGAAGGATATAATTCATCTACATGTAAAGAATATCTGCATCAGTCTTAAAATAAGGGATAAAGATAGACCTCCAGGGCAGTTTCTCGTTCTCCTTTGCCATCAAACACTTATGCTTCTGCTGTCATGGTAGGGCTGAAACCTGACAGAAGTGGGAAGCTGGGGCTTATGTTGCTATTTTGTTAGGAGCCCCTTTCCTGCGATGTGCTTGAGGGCATAAGTAGACATTAGTTTCTCAGGACCTACTTTGCTATTTTCTTTTACTAGAAATTCAAGATCCATCAAGCAGAACTTGTCACAACAGATTATACATTTAAAATGTGAATAATATTTGAGTTTGGGATTTTATTTTAGTACCAGATATAATAAGAACTCACAGTCTTCCATTCACAAATCCTGGTTATCCTTTCTGTTAAAAAATATTAACATATCCGTTTTAAGCTACATAAAACTGCAATCAAGATATACATGTTTACATATAACTACTATAAAACAAAAGACACACAAACTACATTTTCTGCACTGCTTCCAAACAGCAGGAAAATCTGCACCAAACTGGGCTTAAAAAACTCGGTTTGTGGCAGCCTTTAGTCCCTACACCTACCCTTGGTTCCTTTTGGGAGGGCACTGAGACACCCAACCTCCCCCCCCCCCCCAAAGACTTTAAAATACAAAATAACTTTCCCGGACGCCCATAGAAATGATGAATAGGAAGGGGAAGTGAGTAGGAAAATCACTCCTCATCTCTCCTCTCCTGGCACATCATTTCTATGTGCCAGGAAGACTCCGGAAGGAGGTTAATTGCAGCCGGGTAAGTTATTTTGAATTTTTAAGCCTTTGGGTGGGATTTGGAGAGGAGTTTGGTGTCCCCTGGGTTTTCCAGGCTCATTCAGTTGAAAACCTGACAGGGCTGTGTGGATTGGACCCAGGGATTGTGTGATGTGGTCCCCAGGCCCAATCTACACAGGGTCCATAGCTCATTAGATCTGCGCCTTTCACAAATGTGTGGTTCTAATGGCCTATCAAATTAATTTGAGATAAAGTATAGTTTTCCTGCTTTGTCTAGAATAAATTTGGTTTTACCAGAGACATCGTTTGGATACCTCCATTAAACTGGTAAAACCACGGGAGCTCCTGCATTATTGGCCCTGTCTGTGTGGGCCCTGCATCTAAATCCTACCCACTGCATCTATAACACTGAACTTTTCCAATTATTAGGGGAATCATTTTCTTAGTGTTTAGTTCCATTCTGTTTTTTTAAGGAAAATTGATATTATCAACACCATCACACAGTGTGTATTTTGACCATATCTACTGTGATCCTTCCAATTCTGAGCTATCACATGGCTGAGTGTAGTCCTCACTCATTCCACATTCTGTAAGGCCATTAAGTTCCCAGCGTTCAACTGGTCCCCTGAAAAGGAGAAGATGCAAGGCCGGATAACATATGGCTTCAAATGAACCCCAGAGGATGACGAGGCTGTCCCTGACCACTACTCAATTCTTTATTTTAAATAGCACTAAATGTATGAGTGTAAAGAATTTTGTTCTTGTTTTTTTTCTTAGTTTGTTTCATGCTTCTATTTCATGCCAATGGAAAGTGTTTGTGTCCTGTTGAGTAATTTGAGAAGTTTACATTTGCTTGTTCCATATCATGTAAATCAATATGACCTTATTTGCAATGTGAGTGGGTATGAATATCTGGACTCACCATTTGTGCTAGCAATCAAAATAAAAAAGTAATTTTGGCAGGAGAAAACAGTAAATTAAAAGTACATGCATCGTCCTGGCTCTCATTTTGAACCTAGTGTCAACTAAGTGGTGCCAATCCTAGTTCTCCAATTACATTTCCTTTTCTTGGTTAGATGAGTGGAATTCTTACCAATCTAGCGCTACCAGAAAACACTCTGTGCAACAGAACTGCCAAGAGAGGGGTGGGGGCAGGAAAACTTGCTCTTTCATTTTTCTTCCTATGCAAGGCCAAACATGCTGTCTTTGGAAAGGATTCAATCCTGCTTTAATTCATTTTAAAAAACTGAAACAAAAATCACCATTTACTTCGTTGACAGCTGGCAGGTTTTATGTGTTCTTACTATTCCTGCCAAGTTTTCATGTTTTTTTAAAAAAGTTTTCATTCAGCTCTGTCACGGATCCTTGAAGCTCTGGAAGTGTCAGGGTCTGATCACACAACAATGACATACAGTACCTTCAGGCATGGAGGTATTACGCTAATAATTTGGTGTAGAGGAAGTTACAGCTCTTGGTTTTACTTCAACAATGATTAAA
The DNA here is from genome assembly GCA_030556195.1 of Anolis apletophallus. NCBI lineage: Eukaryota > Metazoa > Chordata > Lepidosauria > Squamata > Anolidae > Anolis > Anolis apletophallus. Next base: position 72,934,670 of record JARBWK010000012.1, on the reverse strand, counting down.
ATTAAAAATGGAAAGGAAAGAAAGATACCAGAAGGATAGGGAGAGTTTAAATGTCTACCCTTCACCCATCGAGCGCCAGAATATCTTAGTTAATTGTTTAATTATAACCTAGCATGCATAAGAAAAGCCACCTCCACCCAAAAACTGTTAAGATGATGTAGTACTTCCCTTAGGTGTCTGTAGCCTCTTAAATAATTGTCAAGTAGCATTAAGAAGAAGGATTTGCTTGTGGTTCAGGCAGCATTCTTGCATTTATGAAGTCAAGTTTCATGCACTCTCTTTGCCCTACACTGATACAGAAACTCTGGAAAAATCTTTGATCCTTCGTTTTCGAGATCAAAACCAATTTTTAAGGGGAGTAACATTCTTTGCAATGAACACATTTTGTTCCAGCAATGTGAATTTCTCTGACATATATGTCTTGGCAATCAGACTTCAATGTAAGCTAGTGTTCACCTTCCAAATGCTAAATGCAAAATATGGAAAGAGGAAAAGCAAAGAGCCATCGCAAACATCTATCTTTACCTTCTAAATACATGCATATCATATGGCTGGACCCATAAAATCTCTCTCTTTAAAACACAAAGATGACACAGAGAACATATGAAATCAAAAGCCTTTGTTATTGGTCATGTGCAATTGCTTCTGTTGTTAAGATCTTGCACACTCAGATCTGTTGCTTCCTTTATTGAATTAATCAATTTATAAGTGTGGTGTACATGTTTCCCATTGGCCTTCTGCATGATCATCTTTTCCAAAATGTAACTTCATATCATGATTTGCCCACCCAAACCCCGAATAACGAGTCGACACAAATAACCACACAGACAAATAACATTGGGTTCAAATCTTTGGGCAACATTTATTGTTACCTATTGGATTCCTAACCACTAACTCCAGGGGGTGCTAGGAATCAATCAACTTCAACCAAATTTGGGGGCGAACACCGAGGCTGATCTGCCAAAACACCAGATCCAGCCAAACCAAGGAAAGGGTAAGGCCAACTCACCCGAGCTTGAGCCTGGCCCCCACCCTTCCAGGGCCATCCAATCCACCTCACTCAACAACAGAACTTCACTGTGAGGCTTTAACTAACTGGCCCTCACCCTAAAGGGGGTGCCTTCCGGTGAACACCAATTAGGGAATTTCCTAACAACCAACCGCCTCTCTATTTAAACTAGCCTATTTATACAAACAACACCACAACCAAATAGCCCCTAATGAATTTAGGAGGTGGGCAAAACCCTCCCGGCTTAAAAGCAGCAGTAGGAGTCAAAATACCTCACCTGGCCCCTAAGGTGGCCTGAATTGAGAACCAAGGGCGGGAGTGGTGGGACGCTGAACAAGCTAGCAATGGCTTGTTGAGGCGGGGCCTCGCTGAAAGCCCCGCCCCCACGCCAGAAGGTTCCTTCCAGAACCTTCACTCTCATCGGAGCCGGGGGGGCAAATCCCTCTCATCCCAGCAAGCTGGGATGAAATGTCGTGCCCTCCCCCACCCCGAATAAGCGAGTCGACACAAATAACCACACAGACAAATAACATTGGGTTCAAATCTTTGGGCAACATTTATTGTTACCTATTGGATTCCTAACCACTAACTCCAGGGGGTGCTAGGAATCAATCAACTTCAACCAAATTTGGGGGCGAACACCGAGGCTGATCTGCCAAAACACCAGATCCAGCCAAACCAAGGAAAGGGTAAGGGGCCAACTCACCGAGCTTGAGCCTGGCCCCCACCCTTCCAGGGCCATCCAATCCACCTCACTCAACAACAGAACTTCACTGTGAGGCTTTAACTAACTGGCCCTCACCCTAAAGGGGGTGCCTTCCGGTGAACACCAATTAGGGAATTTC
>JARBWK010000012.1:72786343-72932716 GCA_030556195.1 Anolis apletophallus | reverse complement strand
ACAAGGTATTAGGTTACATGGCATAACAGTGATTCGAACCATGATCCCTCAAGCCAATTGAAACCCTCATACTACCTTGGTCAGATCATTCTCAGCGGTGCTAGCAGCACGTGTAAACTGCCAGGCCTTGTAAATGGATTTCCTTCCCTCCTCCCTTGGGGGTCTCGGGCCCGACTCCCTTCCGAACGGCTTAGCCTTGCTGCGCGATCCACCGCCCCTTTACAGCCACCGCAACTTGTCCTAATATGGCGGCCGCCAGGAAAGACAGCGGCCGCCCCTCGAACTGGCGGCCGCCAGGACGATGGCGGCCGCCCTCAAAATGGCGGCCGCCAGGAAGATGGCGGCCGCCAAGATGGCGGCCGCCAAGAAAGATGGCGGCCGCTCGCAAAATGGCGGCCAGGCAAAATGGCGGCCGCACACAAAAATGGCGGTCGCCAGGCAAAATGGCGGTCGCACACAAAATGGCGGCCGCTAGGAAGATGGCGGCGCACCACAAAATGGCGTCGCCAGGAAGATGGCGGCCACCAAGATGGCGTCGTGCAAAAATGGCGGCCGCCAAACAATCGAAGACCGCCAACATGGCGGCGCCACTCAAATGGCGGCCGAGCAAATGGCGTCCGCGCCAACGCGGCCGCCCCACAATGGCGGTCGCTCAACATGGCGTGTCGCCAGCAGCTGCAGCCGCCTCAAATGGCGGTGCCCCTACATGGCGGCCGCCAGCAAGTTCCAGCCGCCTGGGCCGGCGGCCGCCCCAACATGGCGGTCGCCAGCGGACACACGGCCGCCACCCAAATGGCGGCCCCACAACCCGCGGCCGCCACTCAAATGGCGGCCGCCACAAAATGGCGGTCGCCGCGCCAAAATAACGGCGCCAGGGCCAAAATGGCGGCCGCCACCTGAAAGCCCCCAAAGCGGCGCGCCAGAAAACGGCGCCTGGGCCTGAATGGCGGTCGCGGCAATGGCGGCCGCCTGCCAACGCGGCCCTGGACGGCCTGCCTCCCCCACAGCCCTGCGCGAAGCCCCCGGAGCCCACCGCAGGCGCAATCCCAACCGCCGAGAGGGGAAGAGGGAGAACCTGAAAAACGCTAGAGAGAGGGGGCCCCGGATCCCGCAGCCTCCCCCTGCCCGTAGCCCCCCCCACCCCTACCCCCACGAGCCCTGGAAGGAAAGAAAAAGGGGGAGAGGGCAAAAGGAAAAAAAGGACAAAAGGGGTGGGAAAAAGGGGACCCCACCCCATTCCCCCAACACCCGGCACCGACCTTCAGCCGTCCAGCAATCTACCAACTGGTAAGCACTCCTCGCCGCCTCCTTCCCTCTGCTGTCTTCTCTCTTCTCCCCGCCACCGCTCCTCTTTCCTCACTCCCTCCTTCCTTATATCCTCTTGACTCTTCACTCGGCCCTCAGCCCGCAGCCTACTCCCTCTTCCCTCTTTCTCTCTTCAATCTTTCTACCCTCTTCAATCTTCTTCTACTGGCCACTCTTCTCTCTTCAATCCTCCTCTTCTCTCTACTATCTTCTGCTCTTTAGTGCTAGGCAGCGTGGCAGAGAGGGAAAACCCAACCTTTCTTGCACGCTGAACAAGCTAGCAATGGCTTGTTGAGGCGGGGCCTGAAAGCCCCGCCCCCACGCCAGAAGGTTCCTTCCAGAACCTTCACTCTCATCGGAGCCGGGGGGGCAAATCCCTCTCATCCCAGCAAGCTGGGATGAAATGTCGATGTCAAAGTATGACAGCCTCAGTTTAGTCATCTTGACTTCTAGGGTGGATTCGGGCTCTGATTCTATCTTGGGCCCCATCTGCATGTACTGTTAAATCCAGAATGATGTGGATTATAGGGGGGGGGGGTGTGGTGGCTAGAAAATGTACACTCCTAGTTCATGCTGTAATGCACATCCACATGGAAAACACAAGTTAGGAGAAAGTCCAAAATTGATGATAAAATGTACTACAGCTGATCAGTGTATGGATGATGTAGTGCAGAAATTAGGGAGGAATATGCACAGCACTCATGTAAACCACTGAAATATCGATAAAGGAACTGGATATGGCACTGTCAGAAAAGTAGACAAACACCTTCCCACCCCCTGTCACAATCACCGACTTAGTACTGCCCCTTTAACACACACACGGAGACGTAGTAAAGGCTAACTAGTTTTATTGAATATAAAAGTCCAAAAGGCAATTCTCTTGAAGAGATCAAAGAATACGCAAAACAGCAAAGCTGTAGTCCAATTAAGAAAAAAGTTCCAAGGATAGTTCCAAAAGCAACGTGGCAATAAACTTGTAAGTTCCGGATTGCCTCCGAACAGCAGGGCATCCGCACAATGCGGAGAATCAATAAGGCAAGGTCTTGGTCCATGAAGCCAGACTAGGCTCAGTGGTTCACTCGCTCACGCCCTTCAGATCAGGGCAGCCGGAGAACTGAGTGATCAGTTCCCACGGGGCCGTTCTTAATCCTTCGGCCGGCCCTCGATCTAGGCCCGCGTCTCCAGTCTCTACTTTCCGAACGTGACGGTCTGGACAGATGCCAGCTCCTCCTGCCCTGCTCTATGTCCCTGTCATGTTATGGAACGGCCCGCCTTCCAGTTCGATGTATCGCTCGCTCTGAGAAGCAGCCTCCCGAACTTTCCCAGCCGCTGGCCTCATCTGCTGCTTCGGCCAGGTCCTGGGAACCTCAGCGTTAAATTCATAACTATCTCAGCTATCTGCTTCGCTGCCTCACCATCTCCACCTGGTCCGCCTTTCCCCGGGGAAAATGCCCCCTCGAGACCCCATAAAAAACTCTCCCATTGAACGGGAAAAAGGCCTCCCCTGAAAAAATCTTCGGGGGGCCCCCTTAAACTGTCCTCCAGTCCCCTTCAGCCTTCGGGTTTTAATGGCCCCCCGGGGCCCCGGGCCCCTCCCCCCCCCAGTGGCACGAGCAGACCCATGGGTGTCATTTCCCCCCCGGGGGCCCCTGGGCCCCCCCAGGGAAATTTTTGCCCGGATCTTGGGGGGGAAAAGGGGGGCCTAAACTCCGGCGGGGGGAAAACATCTGCCCCAAAAAATTTTTTTGGGGAAAAAAAATTTTTTCCAAAAAAATTGAAATCTTTTTTGGTGCGGGGGGGCCCCCCCAAATTTGCCACCCCCTCCCCCCCCCCCCCAAGGGGGGGGGAAAAAGGGGCTCTTACAGGGGGCCCCATTTTCCCCCGGGGAAAAGGGACGATGAAACACCGGGTGGAGTTTCTTTTCCCCCCAAGGAGCTGGAGCTTGAAGGGAGGGGACTCACCCACTCAAAACTTTTGTAGGCCCCAAAACCGGGCATCCAACTTGCGGCTGGGGCGTTGCGTGCAGATTTCTGGTGGACAGCCAAACCTTATCCCCACCAGAATCGCAGGACCTCCTGGCCGCCGATCAGCTATCCGCTTAGGTGGCCTTCGCCTGGTCCAGTGAGTCGAGCAAAGTCTTGAAGCTGCAGTGAGCCCCCGGAGCCAATCCTTAGCCTCCGAACGTCCCCCAGACGACCACCCACGGAACCAGGTGGTGTCCAGAAGGTGGCAAAGAAAGGTCTCTTTGATGGATTCCTGCGTCGCATTGTTGTAGCAAATCTCTGCCAAGACAACAGGACGCCAGCTGGTTTGCTGATAGTTGACATAGCAGCGCAGGTACCTGCTCCAAAAGTGGCATTAACCCTTTCGGTTTGCCCATCGGTCTGCGGGTGGTGAGCGTGGACATCCGCACATCCCCCAGCAGCTTCTGAACAGCCTTCCAGAACTGGGAAGTGAACTGGGTGCGGTCCGTCACCAGGCTCTGGAAGTCCATGCAGCCGAAACACATGTTTGCACAAACATATCAGCAGTCTCCTTGGCAGTCGGCACCCCCACACAGGGATGAAGTGTCCCATCTTCGGAAACAGTCCACACGACCAGTATCGTGGTGAAGCCCTGAACTTGGGGAGGTCGGGTGATGAAATCAGGCCGAAATCATCTTCCAGGGAGCGGAAGGAGTCGGAAGAGGCTGGAGCAAGCCGCCGGCTTGCCCCCTGGTTCTGGCGGTGTACACAGGGGCAGGATCCCACATAGTCCTCCACATCCCCCGCGCGCTAAGCCACCAAAACTCAGAGAACCAGCTACCGCAGCGTCTGAAGAGCAAAATGGCCGCGCGCCAGAGGTGATGGCAAAGCTAGATCATCCCCAGCCCAGGGCCGGGCTATAACAGAGTCTGGATGATTTATAATTGTTTTAAACGGACCTCCCCGGACAGGGCCCCAAAACCCAAGGGGGGGGCCGTTGGGAGGGGCCCGGGCCCCCAAATTTTTTGGGGGCTTTTTCCCCGGGAAAAGGGGGGGGGAAAAAGGGGGGCCCCCCGGGCGGCTTTAAAGTTCTCCCCTTTTTTGGGGACCTGGAGGGACCCCCTCCGGGGGTTTAAATTTGGGGGGCATCCCCTTGGTTCTTGGGGGGAAAAAGGAGAGGAAAAAGAAAGAACGGGACCATCCTGGGCCCCCGGGGGTTCCCCTTTTTTTTTTTTGATCTCCCTTGGTGGGGTTTTGAACCCCCCCCGGGGAAAATTTTCCTTCCCCAAAAGGTTTTTTTTTCCCGACTTCCCCCCCAGGGGAAAAGTTTCCCCTTTTAAAGGGGTTTTTTTTTTCAAAACCCCCCCTTTTCGGGGGAATAAGGCCCAGGGCAACAGTCCCCCCCCATTTTTGCGGATACCCAATCCCCCTTGGCCCGGGGGTGGTGGGGGTTGAGTTTAGCGGCGGGGTGGGGCAACTGCTTCAACTTGGGGGAAAATCCGCCCCCCGGGGGCCCGGGGGGGGCCCCTTTTTCCCCCAAAAATGGGTGGTGGATCCCCCTTGGGGGCGGAAAGTTTTTTGTTGTGGGGGGGGGCCCGGGGGTTTTTAAATTTTTTTGCTAAAGGGGGGGTGACCCCCCGCGGACAGTTAAAAATGGAACCCCCCGGAAGTCGGAAAAACCCCAAAGTCCCCCAAAAAAAACCCCTTTTTCCAAACAGCTGACCCTTGGGGGGTTTTTTCTCGGCACCTCCCCATGGGGGTATTTTGGGTTTGGGTTTTTTCCCGGGAAAAAAAAATCGGGAGGTCAAACGGGTGACCGAAAATGGGGGGTCAAAAACCGGAAAAAATTTTTTTGAAAAATTTGGGGGGGGGCATTGCCCAAAAAAACCCCCCGGATTCGAAACTTTTTCCCCCCGGAAAAGGCCCCCCTTTCCCCCTTTTTAGGGGAACCCCGGGGGGGGGGTTTTAAAAACCCCCCCCTCGGGTTTGGTTAAAACCCTTTTTTCCCCCATCGCTCCAAAAATTTGGGGGGGAAGGGGGGGGATGCGATTCGGATCGGGGGTTTTTTAAAATTTTCCCCCCTATTTGGGAGCTCCCGTTTTTTTTTGGCCAAAAAACCGGGGGTTTGGGGGGCCCCCAAAACCCCCCCAGTTCTCATCCCCCAAACTGGGGCCTGTTTCCCCGGGGGGGAAAAGGCGGGTGAGGGGGCCCCGCGGAAGGGGGCCCTTCAAAAAAAACCGTATTTAAGGGGGGGGGCAAAACGTTCCCCCCCCTTCTCCTAAAAAAAATCCCCAAAACCGGGGGCCTTGGGCGGAAAATTAAAATTTAACCTTTGGGGGGGGGGCGCCGGGCGGTTGGGGGTCGTGATAAGGGAAAAAAAAAAATTTTTCTTGCCCCCAAATTTTGGGGGAAAGGGCGCCCGGTTTCCCCCAAAATTTTTGGTGCATCGGTTCAGAGTCATCCACAACAGGGGTGGGGGCAGGGATCTGGCGGGGCACAAATTGGCGGTCCCGGCCTCCCCGCTTGTCGGTGGTTTCTCGGCCGTGCCGGCCCCCACCTTCTCTTGTATTGTATGGCCGCCTCCGCCCGCAAACTCGAGGCGATGGCCTCCTCCAGGTCGGCCGGCCGGGGCAATTGTAACATCTGTTGCTGAATCTCGGGCGAGAGTCCCGCTAGATACGTATAGCGCAAGGGTGGTCCTTCCCACTTGGTCTGGCTGGCCAACACTCGGAACGGGAAATATACTGAGACAAAGTCATGTCCCTCATGGTCAGCCGTGCTAAATCCCGTTCCGCCAGGTCCTCATGGACGGGGGGTCCCCAGGTCGCCCGGATCGCATCTAGGAAAGCGTTCAAAGTCGCCGCATGCGGAGACGCGGCATTGAGGAGGGGAGTTGCCCACGTCGCTGCCATCCCTTCCATACAGTTGAACACGAACCCCACCTGGGCTCGGGGGGTGGCAAACTCATTGGGCCGCAACTCCAGGTACATCCGAACCTGGGCAATGAAAACTTCCACCATCGCCGGATTTCCATTGAAACGAGCCGGGGCATTCACCGACGGGTGCCGCCCCGCTCGGGTTCGCAGCTCCGCCACCTCCTGTTGCAACGCCACCACTTGCGGACCCGTCAAGTTCGCCATGGCGGCCGTGGAGACAATGGGGGCCTTGGTACGCAGCCGGCGGTTTCTGGTACGTCCCGTGGTGCAAAAAAGGGGTTCGGGGAGTTCTCCGGCCAACTGTCACAATCACCGACTTAGTACTGCCCCTTTAACACACACACGGAGACGTAGTAAAGGCTAACTAGTTTTATTGAATATAAAAAGTCCAAAAGGCAATTCTCTTGAAGAGATCAAAGAATAACGCAAACAGCAAAGCTGTAGTCCAATTAAGAAAGCAAAGTTCCAAAGGATAGTTCCAAAAGCAAACGTGGCAATAAACTTGGCAAGTTCCCGGTTGCCTCCGGAACAAAGCAGGGTATCCGCAACAATGCGAATCAATAACAAGGCAAGGTCTTGGTCCAAGGCGAGCCAGACTAGGCTCCGTGGTTCACTCCGCTTTCACGCCCTTCAGATCAGACGTGGCCGGAGAACTGAGGATCAGTTCCCACGGGGCCGTTCTTAATCCTTCGGCCGGGCCCCTCGACGATCTAGGGCCCGGCGTCTCCAGTCTCGACTTGCCGAACGGTGACGGGCTCGGGACAGATGCCAGCTCCTCCTGCCCTGCTCTATGTCCCTCGTCTGTTATGGGAACGGCCCGCTCTTCCAGTTCAGTATCGCTATCTCCTTGAGAAGCAGCCTCCCCGACTTTCCCAGCCGCTGGCCTCCATCTGCTGCTCAGCCAGGTCCTGGGAACCTCGGCCGTTTGAGAATTCATAACTATCTCCGCTATCTACTTCGCTGCCTCCCATCTCCACCTGGTCCGCTCCTTCCCCGGGAGAATGCTCCCACTCGAGATCCCATGCTAAACTCTCTACAGGTGAACTGGGCAAAGGCACTGCTGACCAATCTTGCTCTGGGCCTTCCAACTCGTCCTCCGAGTCCCCTTCAGCCTGTGCGGGTCCCAATGGCATCGGGACCCCCGGCGCCTCACCCCCTCCCAGTGGCACGAACGAACCCATGGGTGCTACACCCCCAAAGAGGAAATATATTTCCCATTCTTTTTTTGAGTTGGAAGTTGAGTTCAATATCTGATTCTCATCCAATGATTCTCATCCAATGGGCTGCTTTAGTTCAGCGCATATTTTCCAATTATGAAAAGAAATATGTCATTCTGTTGGATCAATTTGACACGATGGCAGCTTTTTCACAGTTCCCACTGTGTTTGTGGAGATTCTCTGGAATGGAAGTGGATTTCTTTAATCCACAGATTGTGTGGCTGTGTGGAAGCAGCCATAGTTGAAGGTCCACTACTAACATGCCATAATCTAATCCAGGCACTGCTGTGCTTAGGAAAGAATCAGCCAGAAGACTGCTTAAAATGTAATAACTTTGGTCATTGTTTTGCCCATGTGAACAGTAATAGTTAAAGAGAGAGAAAGAATTGGGCCCCATTCCCCAGCTCAATGAATCAAAAGAAATTAAATCAGCAGACAAACGCTTAAAAACCCTTAAGGGCTTTCAGTCCTGTTCAGTTTTTGCAGTTGTTTATACTAGAACATTCCCTCCTCATCTTTATGAACAAAATCCTGTGATATAACTCCAATCCATAAGAACAGCATTGCTATAATTACCAGAGGCAATTGGGAAGGAGTTACAGTGGTTTTCAGAGATGAAGGCTCAGTTCATACAGGAACAATGCCAGATCATTATTCTTGGCTTTCTTAACTTTGAAAATACCTGGAGGCCATGAGATGCTGTGTGCTGCTTTCAATTTATAGCAAAGGAATACCTATCTTGTCAATCAAGCAATGTTTGTGTTACTTGACTGAATTCTTTTGTTTTTGTTAGCTGTTGTATTTTTTAAAATGGATTTTAAGATCCGCTGCCCCTTATCATTGGCAAGAATACAAACTTAGGATTGCAACACACAGACCACAAATATGACATATCTTGGCACTGAGGTACAGAGGCCCATAGGCACAGTGTTGTCTTCCCAAATGCAATCACCATAGCATGTGTGTCCCCTAGAGCTATTTGACTTATTAAGCCAACAACTACCTAAAATGGCAGGTTGTTCTTGGGGAAGAAAAAAAAACTACAACTTGCTGATTTTTGTCTGTACAAGAGCCTATTTGATGCACATAAATTCCGAGGAAACTTCTGCCTAGAGTTATGATCTATCTCTGAAGTGCAATAGGAGGCCAGAATATGCACTTAGGAGTGTGACACAGATATCATTCCTATTCATAATCTTTACCCACTTTTATCTCAAGAAGTCAGGAATTGCTATGGGATACATCTTAGAGTACTTTTTGCATGCTACTGCATGCTGGTCTTGGGCAAGTTGCATTTTTGGGACCCCGCTGCCTGAATCCCTCAGTTATTGTGATCTGCAGCCATAAGAGTCCAAAAATGAACATTAGTAAACAATGGCCTGTGCTAAAGCATGGCAGATAATGTCTTAACACAAAATGACACCTTCCAAGGATTTTATGAAAAAGTCAGATTAGCACAATCGAGAACAGGGCACAGACTAATCCAGAATTGATGAGGTAGGATTTCAAAGGAAAGCGAAATGGTTAATATCTTCTTCACCAATGCAACAGGAAATTGATCCAGTGCTCTCAACACCTACTCTGATCTTTGTAGGAATATGGCTTCTGGGAATGGCTATGGATCTATGGTACCTGAAAAGGAATGGTCAGAGTGTAATGAAAAATTCAACTGTATAATCCCAAACTATGGGCAAAATTCTGGTGGAAATTTATGAATGTGAAAACACCCTAGTTTTGCTATTACAGAGGAAACCCCATCTTGATTCCCCCCAATCCCCATTAACTGGGAAGCAGCCTTTGTGAATGATGGGCGTTTGTTTTTGTGACCAGGAAGCTGCTGACTGATGGTCCTGTGAATGGTCTTCAGTGTGACATACAGGAATGAGATCACTCTTGCAAGGGAGTGTGGGACTGTCTGTCAGCTGCTTTCTGAGTGACGGGGCAACAGACCCTTATTGATTGTAGCAGCTGCAGAAAGATTGCATGAGGTAAAATCAAACACAGCCCAAGATGTGAATAGCAATAGAAATACAAAATTTTGGTATGGTGATGAGATAAAAGTTCAGTTTTTAACAATGATCATTGGGTGACAAAAGGCATATTCCTTAAAGCAAAGATGAGTATAACATCATGTAAATAATGGAGGGAGCTACTGGAATGTAGTGTGATGTTGGTTGGGAACCAGGAAGGAGATGTGATAACCATCTTATGAATTTGGGGTGTTAACTGCTTTGGAACGATTCCAATTCCAATTCTGCTGATTCTCCTTTTAATCTTCCTTTGTAGTTTTTTTTTGTTCAATGGCTGCTGGTCTGAGGTGGAATGTTCAGGAAAATTGAAGTGTTCTGCAACCGTTTCTTATTTTAATGTTCTCATTCCTAAGCCTGATTTATGTAAAGAGACTGCCCTGTTAACCCAGTATAGACTAATGAAGGATTTCTTTTTGACAGAGGATGGCATATATCATATTAAAAAGTGAGCAAGTAAAAGTAATACTAAAGGATGAGCAAGGGAAACCTCTAGTATTGTGGATGATGGGAGGTGCTCCTGAGGTGGCATTTCCTGAGTAAATGTGTGGGCAAGTAATAATAATAATACACTTTATTTATATTCCGCTCTTCTCACCCCGAAGGGGACTCAGAGTGGATTACATTACACATATGGCAGATAGCCCCTGCTGGTTCCACATACAATTACATACAACATACAACATATAACAGTACAATTTTTAGAAGGGTTTTTTTTTGGCTGCATCACAGTTGCGTCACAGAGCTGCATCACGGTGCGTCACAGGTTGTGATTGCGTCTTTACGTCACAAGGTGGTGCTGTTGCTTCATCCGCATGACGGATTGCCTGTTTTTCCGCATTCCAGCCGATCTTACTTATTTTAGGCGTTATAAGTCCTTCTTTGAAAAAGTCCTTCCCCGCTTGGCGGTTCCCAGTTTATCTAATCACAGCTCAGATGTTTTCGAACTGTTGGGTAAACAGTGGACAGGGCTCACAGCTGGTGTCCAACCCAGCCCCGGATTCGAACCTGCAATCTTCAGATCTTCAGATTGCCAGCACAGCTGTTGTTACCGCTGTGCTATCTCTCCAGCCCCAGTAGGTATATGACTATATGGCGGATTCTTGTAAATTTCTCCCGATCAGTTTTTTTGTGTCCTCCTGTGGCTAAGCAACTGAGATTGAGACCCTTCTGCACAGGCACTAAAATCCAGTATGAAGCCAGCTTGAGGTCAGGGTATCTACAAAATGTACACCCCCAATGTTTGATGACATGATGTAATAAATAAAATCACCAGAAAATCCAGATCAAACCATACAATCTGTTGAAGTTGGATCAATATACATATCTCATGTAAATCAGAAGCAAATGTGGAGCACTTGTGCAAACAGGGCTAACACTGAAGCATTCAAAGAAAAAATCAGATTCACAGGTTGGCCAGTATGTAACCAAACACCTCTCCCTGGAGAAGAAACTGTTGCTTCTTTTCAGTACATCTCACCAGAGGAGGTAGGAAAAGGATTATTTCTTGGATTCACAGAATCATTGCTGCTTTGAAGTTCTTTAAAACTAGTGGATGTAATCCAATCAACTTGCAATTGCAATGAACTAGCAATTAATGAAAATGGACAGGGGAAGGAATAAAATCCTGTTCAGCATACTGTATATACGTAGTTTGCCTGTCTATTTCTTGTTGCATTTCATACACAGCTTATTCCAGGCATGTGATTGAATAGCTGAGAGGGGAGAAACAGTTGATGATGAAGGAAGAAGCAATACATAGTTTCTCTTTCAGCTTGTGTATGTGTGGAGTGAGAGAAAGAGCATGAGTGCAAAAATATTTTCCTTGCTCTAGCAACCTGAAACCAAGGGGTGTTCTTGAATTTAAAATAAGAGATTTTAGAAAGAATAAAGAAAATGTGATTTTATAAGTATAGCTCAACCACACATAAGTAATAATCATACACATCTACCACATACATTTTCAAATAATCCTGAAGAGAAAAGATATCAATTTGGCTGGATTCTGCCCCAGTCAAAAAGGTTTGGGTTGCTTTTTAACAGACAAAACACTAGTCCAAAGATGCATGTTTTAAAAATGCCGAGGTTTTGGCTTGTGGGTCAATTAGAAATGTGGAGTGACCTATATGTGGGGCCCAGAGCTTGAAAGGCATTTCCTCAATTTGTGGTCACTTCTTAGCATGGACTTTAAGGGACTTTAAGGTTTTCCAGTGGAAAAAAAATCCACTTCCACCAAATAAATGCTCATTTTCTGTACTGTTATTAATAAGCCATTAGTTACTTTTTTAAACTTACATTGAACCTGTCCCATGGAATCTTAGAATGTGCAGTTTCATGGAGGTGTTCAAATTCTTCTCCAGAATTTGAGCTGTTAATGGTGCTCAAAAATATCTCATGTTGCAGCACATCAAGAGTAATTGAAACTGATGTGCAACTTTTCCAATAATCCTTCAAACACACGAATGTATAAAAATGAAAAAATAATGGGATATCCCTTAGGGATTCCCAAGTAAGTATAACAATATCAGACAATTGAAATATTGTGAAGACCTGTCTAGTTGTTTTTACAATAACAAACAGAAGTGTGATTCTCTTTATGTAAATGATGGGCACTCTTAATATACCTATTTCATTCTACTTTATAGCTTTACAATCTGTTGGATCCAGCTAAGGTCTTGCAGTTTCATGCTCCAGGGAAAGTGGGCAGCGGTAAGATAAACAACTTGAGGGCCACAGGTCATTTAATGTGACACATAAACAAACACACAACATTCTTCATAAACAAATGCAAAAAGAAAAATGGATTGGCAAACAGGTAAAAAGCCTAAATGATGATGGATGGAAATTGAAATAGGGAATGATAAATTGATGAAGCAGTCTTATGCTATATCTGCAGTTGTACCTGAATTCATCATGTGAACATGTGTGTCTGCCTGGGAGAGCCTGAGGAATCCAGGCTTGAGCTCCAGTTTCACCTCTCAAGTTTACGCTTTTTCATGAAGCAATAAAAAAACCCCTCTCCACCACTCTCACCTGCTTAAGCAATTATGGCTACAGATTCTTTTAATGAGGTGTGCTCGGGAACAAGCATTTATGAAAAGTGAACACCGGTCTGTGCTTAAGCAATTATGGCTACAGATTCAGTGGATGAGGTGTGCTCGGGGAAGAAACATTTATGTAATCTGGGCACCAGTCTATCTAAGGACTTCATCACATGCAATCCATCCATTTATTTCTACACTAATCTAAAACAGTTCATAGACACAATACTACTGAGTCCATCATATGAGGGAGGCAGACTTTCGTCTGTCATTCGTAGTGTTTCATCAGTGAACTGTGTCAGAAGTGTGAAGAAATGGGGGCGAGGCTGAAGCTGGGAAGAAATTATCTTCTGAGCTCCTGATGCATGTGGAAATGGGATAAAGTGCTTAAAAACAAATGGGATGGGCTCTGTCAGATTCACCCATATTAAATCGTTTTAGTGATGTGAAGGAGTGAGCATTCCTATGGCTGGTCTCCTATGCTCCACTCCTTTTACAATTTTTTTCTGTATGAGCCAGGAACAGTATTCTTTTTTATATATTAATGTAATCCTAAGGAATAGGACAATTGTAAGATATCACCAATTTGCTGTCGCTGAATGTTATCCTTCACAGTCATCTGGATTTTTGATATTGCACTATTGCTAACTTTTTAATTTTTTTGTTTTCCCAACTATAGGAAGTTAGAACAGTAGTTTGGGTCTTCTCTAGAGTGCGGGGCTTGAGGGGAAAATTAAATTATCCCATAGAAGTAGTGTCAGACATAAGAGTGGTGCCTTGGGTCTCCTCCACAGCAATGGAATTCTGAAGGAAAGTAAAGGAGCTCACAGAAGTGGTGTCTGAAAAATGATGCCTTGGGTCTCCTCTAAGCAGATGGTCAAGTTAAAAGCATGAGGAGGTGATCCTGTGTGATGGGTGTAAGTAAATTCTCCATCTTCATTAAAGATGGAATCCCAAACAGAGAAGACAATTCTACACACAAAGATGGATTTCTCCCACTTTCCCCAGTCTGTCTGATGAAGTCCTAAGTCTGGAACAGCAAACTCACCAAGCATGTTAGCTATTCACCCTAATATGATCTCGCAATAGAAAAAGTATAATTTCAGTTAACTGAAATTCAAGCAACTGGAACTCTTACGCAACTGGCAGGTTTTTAAAACTAAAATTGCCTTTATTTGCTTTCAGTTACAGTACTGTGTTTCAGTATTAATATCAAGACAATATAGAGTTTATGCTATGTTGTATAGTATTAGCTAGGTCTGCTTTTAATAGTAACTCTGAAACAATCACAAAGTAAATTTATCCAGTGCCTACAAATCCCCAGAGGACTGGTTAACTGAGAGTTTACCCTATTTGTTGCAGGTTAAGTGACCTGTTAATATATTTGATAATGTGGATGGGTACATTTTAAGAACAATACTACTATAGGTGCTATTATCAATCCAAGTCCTTGGTAAAAGAAAAAAGCAGCAAAGTCTTGCATTGATTAAAAGCAAAGAAAGAATATCTGAAATCTTGAAATCATCAGTGGAAGGGAAATAGAATTAACAGGAACCACTTCTTTTCTTTGGATTTTGAGTGCCTGCTCAGATACCAGCATTTTCTAAACTATCCAATGAAACCCTGTATTTTTACGATAGCCTCTTTAGTTATATGGCTTTTTAAAAATCTATATTCAGTTTTGCTGTTTGTAGGAAAGCTCTCCAGCCCTTACCACTGGACTATTGCTGGCTGCTGAAAGAACAAATTTTGACTCAGGACCCTATCACATAGCCCTATATCCCAGAATATCAAGGCAGAAAATCCCACCGCTATCTGTTTTGAGCTGCAATATATGACAGTGTGGACTTAGATAACCCAGTTCAAAAAAGATATTGTGGGGGTTTCTGCCTTGATATTTAGGATATAGGGCTGAGTGGAAGGCCCCTATGATTCCCCTGACATAACAAATCCTCCATAGCTCAGTTCAACTGTTGTGTAGTGTACATTGCGATTGTTTACAGGGGAATGCTTTATTTGGTACATTTTATGTAGGCCAGATCACTAAAATGTGTGTCTTAAGAAATAATGCTCCAGATTTTTACACGTTTCTTCCTTTTCTTTAGCTCAGCTTTTTTGAGGGGAATTTTTATGAATCAATCAATCATGAATAATGTTGTTTCCAAGTCTGCACATCTCTTAGCTATTTGAATGTTCTCTTTTACCTGCCATGGTCATTCTGAAAATGACTATGTTAAGAAGGAACACAGCTGGGGAAGTTACTTTTTTGGGTTTACAGTTCCCTAGATTTCCTAGCAAGCTTGCAGTTCTTGTAACCCCTGCCCCTAATCTATTACAAGAGTCAGATCTGAGAGAAAGGATAATATTTTCTTACATGAGAAGTCATACTTGTGATGTGACAAAGCCACTGAAGAAGACCAATATGTCGGGTGTCAGTCATAGTCGTGAATATTCATGTTTCTTTATTCCAAAATACATAAAAATGATAGATTTTAATTGTTTATTTGTGGCTTTAGAATTCGCTATCTGAAATGTTTAGGATTTCTTTGGAATTTGATATCCTATATTATTGTGTTAGGCCAGCTGTATAAAATCCACATTGAACTGAATTATATGGCAGTGTAGACTCAGATAATCCAGTTCAAAGCAAATATTGTGAATGATCTGTCTTGATATTTTGGGGACCCTTCTAGACAGGATCCCAGAATCAGCTTCCAAGTTTTCTGCTTTAAACTGTATTATATGAGTTTGCACTGCCAGATAATCTGGAATAAACAGAAAACCCAGGATCAGATCCTGGGATATAGGGCCTGACTGGAAGGGCCCTGGATTATATGGCTGTGTTGAAGGGCCCCTAATCCTATACCACAGGATTGGAAATTGAGTTACCCAATTTTAATGTGGCTTCACTTTTTTTTTGTGAGAGCCCTACATTTCCAGGTGCATCATTCTCCTATTAAATGCCATTTCACCCATATTTCTTGTTTGGGCAGCAAATAATATTCCTGGTTTCAACAGAAGGGATGAGTGTATTGTTCAAAGTCCTGGAAAATGGGACATGCATTTGGACTGCATCAAAGTGAATACATACAGCCCACTTTAAATTTTGAGCAATTGAAGAAGGCAGAAATTTTATTAATTCATTCATTAAGTTCTGTTTCTTAATCACTAATAAAAGTGAATTCGTGATTTGCACAATTTTACAGGTATCTGTGGAACCTCTAAGATTAAGACAATGCCATTTTGTTTTCAGAATTGAGAGTATGACAATGCTTAATCCTTTACATCAGAATAAAAGGAGAAAGGAGCGTCGCAATGAGACCTATAGATTATCAACTCTGAAGTGCCTACATCTAGCTAACCTTTCTCAGGAATATATTTTTACTCTAACCTTATTGAACTGAGACATTTGGTCCTGCTCTGAAGCTCTGGAAAGTATCAGTAAGTCTATGTCAGCTGACATTTACACTCCTTGGGAGCTATTCAAACAAAATAAAGGTTGTTCTATTAATACTTACTTTATGCAGCCCAAAAGACTCACTGAAGAGGTCGTGATGACATCGATTTCACCACCCCCAACCTGCTCATTTTTCCTGATGCTTCCTCAATCAAGACATAAAATCTTGCTTTTATTTTGCAGAGTACAGATAGCACTGCAATTAAAGTGCTTCATATATAGAATATGTGATTTATATACAGGTAGCTCTTGAGTTACACACAACTGGGGGCCCTTGCACACAGTCTTATATCCTAGAATATCAAGGCAGAAAATCCCATATTATCTGAGTGTTGACTCAGATAACCCAATTTAAAACAGATATTGATGGATTTCTGGTTTGATATTCTGGAATATAGGACTGTGGGGAAGGGCCCAAAGTTTACACAAAAATAATGTGGGATTTTCCGCTTTGATATTCTGGGATATAGGGCTGTGTGGAGGGGCCCCTGGCTAAGAATGGGGGCCCTTCCTCACTGCCCTATATCCCAGAATATCAAGGCAGAAAATCCTATATTATCTGAGTGTGGACTCAGATAACCCAGTTCAAAGCAGATATTGTAGGATTTTCTGCCTTTATATTCTGGGATATAGGGCTATGTGGAAGGATCCTTAGAGTGAGACAACAGGAAGTGAGAGAAATCAACCTATAGGAAGGGGAAATTCACCTCTGTAAGTGTTAGCATGGCAAAAAGTGTCTCCACTGAAACTTTCTCACCCATTCTTTTTTCTACAACAGGCCAAATAGAAGGACAGAAAAATGAGGTGAAATCTTCTGAACAGGGGCACAGACAGCAAAACAAACACCACAAGGGTGTTAACTCTTACCTATGTTATCCAAAGGGGGTGTGTGTATAGCTGGAGTTATACTTTAAAAATGTACCTGTTCTGATTTACAAATTCAATTTAAGAATAAAACTACAGAACCTAGCTTGCTCGTAACTTGGGAATCGTCTATATAGAACATATCTCCTATATAGAAAAATACAATTTCCCCATTGTAATTGCAATTATCATTCCATATTGAGATGTAAATTGGCCTCATTTTTCTTTTCTTTTTATAGAAAAGTTGTATTTTGCAACTGATCATTGCAGTGGCACTTGCTGAGAATTTGAGAAGTATCATATATTTCTTTTTTGTATAGAACAGCAGTGGAAAATACATAGACTCACAGGCGCTTTGGTAATCCTTACCTTATTCACTATCCAATATAGTATATATTGTTGGATTGGGGGTCACATGAGCTCTAGCTGTGTCACGATGCACGGACTTGACCGGCCCCTTAATCACACACACAGAGACGGACTGAAGGCTAACTACTTTATTGAATATAAAACAGTTCAAAAGGTATAATGTCCATAAGAATAGCAAAGTAATCCAAAAGGCTTGAAGCAATCAATGTCCAAAACAGCTTGGCAAGGCAATCCAAAGGCTTAAGCAGGGCTCCGCGCAGCAATGCGGATTCAGGAACAAGGCAAGGCAAGACTTGGTGGCCACTAGCCAACTTGGCTCCGTGGACCCACTTCGCTACACGTCTGCTCAGAAGAGACGTGGCCGAAGCACTGGGGATTCGTTCCCATGGATGCTATACTTAATCTTTCTGCCGAGGTCCCCGACGCTCTAGGACTTGTCGTCTCCAATCTTTGCTGACGGACCTCGGCCTGTCTAGGCTGCGGTGCCATCCCCTTCTCCTGGACTCAATGCTACTTCTCCTATCAAAGGTTCGACCTTGTCTCTCAGCAGCTGGGTCCCTATCTCCATGAGAGCTCTCCTCCCTAGAATCTTCCCAGCCGCTTTCTTCCATGTTTTCACTTAGAAGCTCCTGTGACCCTCTCCCCCGGATGCTCATAACTTCCACTATCACTGCTTTCCATTTGCACCTAGCTTTCATCTATGTCTGCATAGGGGTCAAGCCAACTTTCATCCCAAGCCAAGCTTTCAGTGGGAGAGAGGGGCCCAGTGATGGGAAACGCTCCTTCAGGTAACCCTTCCAAATCCTCTTCAGAATCTATCTCTGCCGGTGCTGGCCCTAATGCTAATGGAACCCCCGGTGCTGTTCCCTGATCCCCAGGCACAAACGAGAACTGCTGGGCTACACTATCCCCCCTCTCAGGGCCCCTCCGAGGCCTCCCTCGAGGCTTGGGCTTGTCAGGGTACTTGCGGTGAAACCGAGCAACAATGTCCGGGGCGTGGACATCCCGAGCCGGCGTCCAGGAACGCTCTTCTGGCCCAAAACCTTTCCAGTCAATCAAATACTCCAGCTTCCGGTATCGGATGCGTGCATCCAGGATGTCCTGCACCTCGAACTACTCCTCCTCGTCCCGCATCTCAGGCGGAGGGGGCGGCTGCGTCACATCAGGCCGCACCCCTTTCGCCAGGCGGAGCAAAGAACGGTGAAACACAGGGTGGATCTTCATGGCCGCTGGGAGTTGTAGTTTGAAAGCCACAGGCCCCACCTTCTCCAACACTTTGTAAGGGCCCAAAAATCTCGCCTCCAACTTGCGGCAAGGCCGCTGCGTGGGCAGGTTCTTGGTAGACAGCCAAACGCGATCCCCCACCAAGATCTCCGGGCCCTCCTGGCGCCGCCGATCCGCCATCCGCTTGTAATCCGCTTTAGCCTGGTCCAGTTGAGTACGTAGCAAGTCTTGGAGCGCAGTGAGCTCCCGAAGCCAATCCTCTGCCGCCGGCTCTTCTCCCGACGGATCTACCGGAGGGTAGAACCGAGGATGGTGTCCATAGTTAGCAAAGAAAGGAGTCTCCTTGATGGATTCCTGCGTCGCATTGTTGTAGGCAAACTCCGCCAAGGACAACAGGGACGCCCAGTTGGTTTGCTGATAGTTGACATAGCAGCGCAGATACTGTTCCAAGG
This sequence comes from Anolis apletophallus, assembly GCA_030556195.1. Classification (NCBI taxonomy): domain Eukaryota; kingdom Metazoa; phylum Chordata; class Lepidosauria; order Squamata; family Anolidae; genus Anolis; species Anolis apletophallus. Next base: position 72,913,860 of record JARBWK010000012.1, on the reverse strand, counting down.
TGGCGTTAACCCTTTCGGTTTGCCCGTCGGACTGGGGGTGATGAGCCGTGGACATCCGCACATCAATCCCCAGCAGCTTCTGGACAGCCTTCCAGAACTGGGAAGTGAATTGGGTGCCGCGGTCCGTCACCAAACTCTGTGGAAGTCCATGCAACCGAAACACATGTTGCACAAACATATCAGCAGTCTCTTTGGCAGTAGGCACCCCCACACAGGGAATGAAGTGTCCCATCTTGGTGAAACAGTCCACCACGACCAGGATCGTGGTAAAACCCTTGGACTTGGGCAGGTCGGTGATGAAATCGGCCGAAATCATCTTCCAGGGAGCGGAAGGGGTCGGAAGTGGCTGGAGCAAGCCGGCCGGCTTGCCCCCCTGGTTCTTGGCCCGGTGACACACAGGGCACGAGCCCACATAGTCCTCCACGTCCCTCCGCACTTTAAGCCACCAAAAATCCCGTAACACCAACTGAAGGGTCTTGAACAGCCCAAAGTGACCTGCGGCCCGGCTATCGTGGCAAAGTTTGAGAATGTCCGCCCGCTCGGGCCCAGGGGAAACATAGACAGAGTCGCGGTGGTAGAGCACCCCGTTCTTTACCTGGAAAGGGGCTTGCACCCCCTTGGTCAGCTGCTCTTGCACCCAAGGGTCAGTCCGTTGGCGCGCCTGAACCCGGTCACTCAGAGGTCTCTTGTCCCCAGGGGCCGGCGGGGCCACTGGAGGGTTCACAGGGGCCGCCCGAGCAGCCGCAAAGTTCTCCGCTTTCAGCAAGCGGGCCTCGGAAAGCCCTTCTCCGCCACGAACATACTCCGGCTTCCGGGACAGAGCATCAGCTTGCTTGGTCTGCTTGGGGGTCACATAGTGGATGCGGAAATTGAATCTCTCAAAGAACAGGGACCATCTCTGTTGCCTCTGGTTCAATTTGCGCTGGGTCTTCAAGTGCTCCAAATTCCGGTGGTCAGTGTGAACTTCCACCGGGAATTTGGCCCCTTCAAGGAGGTGTCGCCAGACTTCAAAGGCGACCTTGATGGCCAGGAGCTCCTTCTCCCAAATGGTATAGTTCTTTTCCGGAGCCGTCAGCTGCCGGGAGTAATAGGCACAGGGCAACAAGTCCGTCCCCTGCGGCTGTAGCAGGATCGCTCCCACTGCTACATCCGAAGCGTCAGCCTGCACGATGAAAGGGGTGTGGGGGTTGGGATGCTGCAGAAGCGGCTGGGTGGTGAACAGCTGCTTTAACTTGCGGAAACCCACGTCCGCCTCCGGTGTCCACCGGAATGGCACCTTTCCCCGCAGGCACTGGGTGATAGGATCAGCCCACTTGGCAAAGTCAGGAATGAACTTTCTGTAGTAGTTGGCAAAGCCCAGGAATCGTTGAATGTCTTTTTTGCTGGCCGGAGCCGTCCAGTCAGCCACAGCTTGGACCTTGGTGTCATCCATGGCAATGCCCGTAGGCGAGATACGGTAGCCCAGAAAGTCCACCTCACGCAGATCAAAAGCACATTTCTCCAGCTTGGCATAGAGCCCGTGGGCTCTCAGTCTCTGGAGCACCTCCTTGACATGGAGGTCGTGGGTCACCTGGTCCGGAGAAAAAATCAGCAGGTCGTCTAGGTAGACTGCCAGATAACGATCCAACAGGTCTCGGAAAATGTCATTCATGAAATGTTGGAAACAGGCTGGGGCGTTGCACAAACCGAATCCCATCACCAGGTATTCGAAACTTCCCCACTTGGTCTGGAACGCCGTCTTCCATTCGTCGCCCTGACGAATCCGCACCAGATTGTAAGCACCCCTCAAATCCAGTTTGGTGAACACCTTGGCTCCCCGCATCCGCTCCAACAGCTCGGGGATCAGGGGTAGGGGGTAGCGGTTCCAAATCGTGATCTTGTTGAGCTCCCGATAGTCATTACAGAGCCGCAGTTCCCCCGATTTCTTCTTGACAAACAGGATGGGCGCCCCGGCCGGGGACTGAGAAGGCCGAATGAAGCCCTTCCGCAGATTCTCATCCAGGAACTCTCGGAGAGCCTGTTGCTCTGGTTCCGAGAGAGGGTAGAGTCTCCCCCGCGGGATAGGGGCTCCCGGTTCTAATTCAATGGCACAATCATAGGGCCGGTGCGGAGGCAAGCGTTCCGCCTCCTTCTCACTGAAGACATCCCAAAAACCGGCATACTTTTTGGGCAATGTGGCAACGTTTTCCACCTCCTGAGCCTGGCAAGCCCGAGCCGTCATGCAGTGGCTCTGGCAGTGGTCGGAAGAAAAAATTAATTTTCTCTTGGCCCAGGAGATCTGTGGATCATGGAGTGAGAGCCACACAATGCCCAGGACGATAGTTAAATCTGGTAACTTGGTCAAAAGAAAGGAAATGTCCTCTTTATGGGAACTGGTCCACATCTTGGTAGGGGCTGTATAATGAGTCACAGCCCCAGTTTTCAAAGTTCTCCCATCAATAGTCTGTACACCCTTTGGCTCTTGGAGTTCAAGAAATTGTAATCCAGCAGACGTGGCATAGTCTGCATCGATGAAGTTATTGGTAGCCCCTGAGTCGATCATGGCATGGACCATCATCAGCCCCTTCTCTGGCGACCACAGGCTGACCATCACTAAGAACAATTGTCCAGTCTTGGGTTCAGGGGGAAGAGGAGCGACGTCGGCCGAGTGAGCGAACCCTCTTACACCCGGCCGGGCCCTTCCCCCGCCGCCTGGATAGCTTCCTCAGCCTCCGGGGCCCCTCCAAGGGCGGCTGAAGCTCGAGGAGTCCTCCCCCATGGCTTCTGGGGGCATTCTCGAGAAAAATGCCCCGCTCCTCCGCAATACCAGCACAGATTTAGGCGTTGACGGCATGCCTTTTCTGCCGAATCCACCTTGGGGCGCACCGTCCCAAGCTGCATGGGCTCCGGCTCATCCATGGGTTGGGGAGTCGGGGCAAACTGTCGGGGCAAAACTGGCTGACTCCTGACTCCTTCCTCGCCACCGGCTTTTCCACTGCCCCTTTGTCCCAACGCCTCCGGGTCTGCAACCCCGCTTCCACTCGTAGGCTCAAGGTGATTGCCGCCTCCAGGTCCGCGGGACGGCCATGACCTCTCAACATCTCCTGTTGCATCTCTGATGGCAACCCTTTGATGTATTGGTAACGCAAAGCAGAGGGGTTCCAATCCACCTGGGCAGCTAGCACACGGAAATGGGAAATATACTGGGACAAAGACATGTCCCTCATGGATAGCCGGTCCAAATCACGCTCGGCTAACTCCGCATTCACTGGGGCTCCCCACATCGCCTTGATGGCATCCAGAAAGTCTCTCAACGTGGCCACCTGGGGGGATCTGGCCCTGAGCAACGTAGTCGCCCACGATGCAGCCGTTCCTTCCAACAAGTTGTAGACAAAGCCCACCTGGGCCCGATCGTTGGCAAACTCGTTGGGCCGCTGCTCCAGGTACATGTCCACTTGGCCGATGAACACCTCGACTTGAGCCGGGTTGCCTCCTAATCGGGCCAGCGTGGATACTCCGGGGTGTCATCCTGCCCTGGTTCTTAGCTCCCCCAGTTCTTGCTGCATCGCGGCCACTTGGGCATCCGTCAGCTGAGCCATGGCGGCAACATTCTTTGCGCGTTTCCTGCAGCGTCCCGTGATGTGAAAAAGGGGTTATTGGAGTGCTTCAGCCAACTGTCACGATGCACGGACTTGACCGGCCCCTTAATCACACACACAGAGACGGACTGAAGGCTGCTTTCCATTTGCACCTGGCTTTCATCTATGTCTGCATAGGGGTCAAGCCAACTTTCATCCCAAGCCAAGCTTTCAGTGGGAGAGAGGGGCCCAGTGATGGGAAACGCTCCTTCAGGTAACCCTTCCAAATCCTCTTCAGAATCTACCTCTGCCGGTGCTGGCCCTAATGCTAATGGAACCCCCGGTGCTGTTCCCTGGTCCCCAGGCACAAACGAGAACTGCTGTGCTACAAGCTGTCATAGTCCAGGTTGGCCATGTGTTTTGCACCTCTTGACAGAAAAACAAGCAACCAGCAAGCATTGCCTAAACCTGTGCTATTCTGCCAGGCTTTCTGATTATTTATCAAAGGAGCATGTTCTTAGTTCATAACCTATTAAAACTGGTCCACCTACAAGAGAACTAAGAAATATGTGGTTGCTTAGATGTTGCTGGACTACAACTCCCATAGATTCTTAAATACTGCATGGTTTCAATTATAAGGTTTGTGAAAAGTTTTAGTGTCTACTGGTTTTGATAGTACAAATAGTTTAATTGTTATTGACATTTTACAGTTATATTGTAATGTCTTTGTATTGTTTTTAATTAACATTGTTTTATATCCATTGTTAGACTTTTTGAATCAGACAAGAAAGGTGGGATGAAAAGTAAGTAAATAATTCAATTATTAATAATTTAGTCCCGATCAGCATTCCAAATAGGCAGAGATGATAACTGCTGTAACTCAACAATGAGTAGACATGACTAGATTTTAAACTGGGAAGCAACAATGTATTAAAATATTAAAACATCATAGGAATACAGCTAAAATTCCACATCTTAAATCCAATTACTGTCAACTTGAATCAAAGTAGACCAATTGAACCAATTGTTAAATGGCAAGTCAGCACTTATAATGATTCAATGCCTCTACTGTAGTTAGAAATTAGCAATTAGATTTAGGATTTAAAAAAACTCTTTTCAGAAAGTATTTCCCAATAATTTCTAAAGCATTTCATATCTAGTGGACAAAATAAGGCATAATCATTACATTCTATAAACTTTTAACTATCTCTAGAAAATGGACATTCCCTTTAAATAAGGGACATCTGGCAACCCTAACATGGAATTAGCAGTCCCTAATGGACAGACTTCCTTCCTTTAACAAAGCCAAACAGAGAGCTGAAACCATCCCTTGACAAACTCCCCTGTTCTAGGTCAGAAAGATTTATATAACCCAAGCTCTGACATGATTAGTCTCAGCTGGATGAGCTTCTGCAGAATTAAATTAACCCCACATGAGCCAAGCAGAGGAACATTCCTTTCAACAACCCAGCCTTTGGTTACAAAAAGCCTCTTCCCAAAGAGTTAATTTATTATTTATGATTCCATGAGGTATTCCCAAAAATTACACTCAAAAAACTAATGTAAAGGGTTATTCAATTTCTTGAGATAGGAATTTAAGTACCACATTCAAATACTGCATAATCCTGAAGAACAAAAACTGAAATACGGTAGCAAGACAATAACATTTGTACTCTATCACTATCAAGGTCCCTTCATGCATGATGTTTCCTGAACAAGAATGCATATATTGAGACAAAGGTGGAGCCCCACTGAAATGCTAGTTATGTTTTCTTATCCAGGCCAATGGATACTCTACCACAGACATGATAAGAGCTGCAAGACCGAGAACAAGCCACAAGAGTAAAGACAAAGATCCACCCAGAGGAAAAGTGTTCTTGCCATACATTAAGGGAACCACTGACCACACAGGGAAGCTGAGGAGGAAACACAGCCTACAATCTACAGACCCACTTAGAAAATCTAACTAATGCTACATTCAGGAAAGAACAAGAGGGATCCTCTCACTTCTGCAGGAGCCTACCATATACCATGCAGCTGTGGACAAGTCTCCATAGGGATCACCAAATGCAGCATTGTCCAGACACGAATCAAGAGACATGAAAGGCACTGCAGACTACTTCAAACAGAAGTCAGCCATAGCAGAGAACCTGATGAACCAACCTGGACACAGCATATTATTTGAGTACACAGAAATGCTGGATCACTCTAACAACTACAATGTCAGGCTACACAGAGAAGTTCAAGCATGTGGACAATTTCAACAGAAAGGAAAAAACCATGAAAATGAACAAAATCTGGCTACCAGTATTTAAAATATCCAAAATTTATAACAGCGAATAAAGAACAACACACAAACACAGAGAAAATCCAGACAAGAAACAATCAGGGACTAACAAACCACACCTAAAATCTGTCAGGCCATCAAATGCTAATCAAGGTGGCCAACTGAAACATTCACACCTACCTCTAACAGACAAGAGTTCTTTCTGCCACCATGGGAATTCCACAGATATATAAACCCCACTTGCTGAGTTTCCAACAGACCTCACTACCTTTGAGGATGCCTGCCATAGAGGCAAGTGAAACATCAGGAGAGGCTGCTTCTAGAATATGGCTATATAATCTGAAAAAACCTACAACAACCTAGGTTTTCTTTATTTATAGTTTACCTTTCTTCCAAGGTTGGGATATTCTACATAATCAACAGACATTTGCTAAAAGTCTAAGCATGTAGGATTTCATTCTGCAAACATTCACAAAGTGGGTGCATGGCAATGAAGTCAATCAGTTTTAAGAAGCTGTTGGCAAAGCCTTTTGGCTGTCTGAGCCAATAAATTGATCTTTACCACACAGTTAAGTGAGTAGAAATAGTTTGTGGTTAATATGTTATCTGATCTCAAGTATGTTTGCCTAGAAACAAGTTCAAACACCTTCAAAAAGGTGTGTGTGTGTATGTGTGTGTGTGTGTGTGTGTGTGTATATATATATATATATATATATATATATATATATATATAACAATGCAAATCTATAGTTTTTGAGAAGATGTGCATAATGCTACCCAAACTTCTGTAGGAAATTAATACTCCTGTTTCTAGAGACAGGGGGCTATTGAAGAGTGAATGCCATTATCTGAGGCTGCACAAGGACATGCTTTCTATCTCATTTGTAGTTCACAATGTATCAGTCTACATTGCCCATCACTTTGCGATGAGAATTTAGGATAATGGTGCAGAAGGGTTGTCTCTCTCTGTATAGAGTAGTGGGATCTTAGGATTGTTTCCAGATTGATCCATTCAAGATAGGTGTTGTAAACCTGGATAGGGCTGCATTTGATGGAACACTACCAAAAGTGTGTCTTCAGTCTTGGCCTTTATTTCCTCTTTGCCCACATATTATCCCAGCTTTCTTAGAAATATTTATACATCAGTTACAATAATATATGTTGTGTATATGTGATTTTTTTTGTAATTATGTGGCTTCAAGCCACTGGATTCCTTTGAGGTGGAGAGAGTATGATTTGTTCAAGGTCACCCAATGAGACTACATCTACCAAACAAATGAGGAAGCTAGTCATTGATTGAACGATATATCTTACTGCAACATCAGAAAAGTTTTTTCTTTTGAGTTATCATGGATTCTTCGGGAGGACAAGTCCTTATTATTTATAAACAAACATACAAAGCTTGTTCTGCAGATAGCTACTTATTTTTGAGGTTGTGTTTACTTTCTATGAGCTGGAATTTTATGGCATTGCTTCAACTTACTCAACCTTCTACAGAAATCGCTCACTCCCATTTTATACTAAGTTGAATTTTAAAAATGAAAAGGGATATATGGGAGATATCTCAAAGGGACTATAAGCTAGGCTGGAGGTATCTCCCCTACAGGCATTCAACTCCCCCTTCAATCGGCAAGTAGCCAGAGTTCAGTTTAGGTCAAAAGAAGACTGCTGATCTGGAAATAATAGTACATTCCAGAAAGGCCCAGCTGTCACACCTCACCTCACAGCTGTTCTCCATTATTTCAAAGAGGAAACAACACAAAGTAAAAGCTGCAGAAGTATAAAGATGATGTGATGATTCCTATAAAAGTTTGTATTGGTTCTGTATTTCTCTGGCCTTCAACAGTGGAACTTTTCTGCATTAGGTTAATCAGAGATTAAAATATTATGTTGGCTTGGCAGAACATTTATGAATAAGAATTAACAACTCTGTTCCAGGTGTCCTCTAAATTCAAATACTGATCTGGATTGTGTTCTCTGGCTCTGTTTCTAAGTTATACAATGTTTTTGGAAGTACACCCAACACATATAAGGTCCTGCATGCAGTACCAAGCATCGGAAGATGAACAGTGTGAATCAAGCACACAGATTGCACACACTTAATAGGTGATGTGGGCACACTTGTACGTTTGGCATTTACGAAGGCTGGAGGAAGGGTAATGGTCACAATAATAGCAACACCTTACAATGATTTATGAAATAATATTACTGTCTCTTTTTGTGTGCACATAAGTAGTATGTGCATAAATAATTAATTAGCGGCATACAAATTCACAAATCATGGAAGTTTATTTATTTATGGTATTTATAGCCCATCTTTCTCAGTCCAAACAATCGAAACATTAAAACCAGGTTAAAGGTAGACATCCTTAAATATCCACACAGACACATTGCACAACAATTAGCAAGGGCCAATGTAGTGTTTAGCCATCCATCAAGGCAAGAATAACTTCTGTCCCATAACCAGATCTTAAACCACATTGAAACAGATTTAAATAATCCATCACATCCAGGCCCCATTTACACTGCCATATAATCCAATATCTGATCCCAGATTATCAGCTTTGAACTAGATTATATGGCAGTATAGACTCATATAATCCAGTTCATACCAGATAATCTGGGCTCAGATACTGGATTATGTGACAGTGTAGATTCAGCCCAGAAATCCCTAGAGCTGAGAAGCCAACACATGCTTCCGAACCTTGCTTAAAAGTGGACGTCAGAGGTAGGCCAATAATTATTCAATATGGTGGGATCCAGGGAGGGCTTTTTAGTAATGAATTTATAGCAACCTATTTTAGGCAAACTGAAACTTTGTCTTGTTTTACTATTTATTTATTTACCGTATTTATATACTGCCTTTCTCAGCCCAAAGGCGACTCAAGACACTAAACATTCCCACTCAGCAGGTCCTCCCCTCCAGTTTTCTTTTAAGAAATGAGGACGAGCAAAAGATCTAACACACATGTGGTGATTCATCTCTCCAATAATCCTGCACACATTCTTGGGTTGTACAGATTGAAAAATATCCATTGACACTGGACAATAAGGGTTTTATTGGATCCAAATTTAAATTAATTCATGAGACATATTTACTTAAGGGTAAATACAGTGTCAGGGCCGTAGCCAGGATTTTGTTTGGGGGGGGGGGCTGAGTTTGTTTCGGGGGGGCTGAGACTGGGTGGAAGAGGGTCTACCCTAGCAAACCTTTTGTATTGTTATCCCAATAACCCCATTAATGTGGGATATAATGAGCATGGTGATCAGATCATGATATGAATAAACATAACAGTTTAAATAATGTACCAGTAAGGCCTTTTCGCAGACCACCCTGAGAATTTCGGGGGGGGGCTGAAGCCCCCTTAGCCCCCCCTGGCTACATGCCTGTACAGTGTATACAATGGGGTTTAAACGTACACTGCACTGCAGCCATTGATCTTTTGAAAATTAATGTTCATTGTTCAGATTTGAACCACAATTATTTGGAATTGCTGATTCCACATTATCATTGTTTTTGTACACTACGTCATGTGTGAGCCCCAGTGAACAAAAGCAATGATAATGGGGAATCAAAAATCCCACATAATTGTGAATGATTATGTATTTAAAATTATGGAAACTTGGTCATATGGTTCACTTTCTGTCTGTATGACAGTTGATGTAGTGAGTGAGGTGTCCCTATCTATGAAAGAACACAGTACTCATGCTGTGTGCATCTCATGTTTCCCTGATAAATAAGTGTTTTGCAGTTGTCTTTTCAGTACATATGAACAATAGATGTGAACACTGTGTTCGAGTTCATTTCGTGCCCAAACATATGCTAAGGCTCAGATTACAAGAACATCAAGTTCCTATGAATATGCCATGAGAAAAATGTTCCAGATAAATAGACTGGAGTTACCTTTGATTATAGGAGTGCTTGTACATTTCCATGCAATGATTGAGTTACAGGTTGAACATCCCAGAACACTACAATTCTAAATGCTCCAAAATCTGAAATTATCCACATGGATGACTGAGATAGTGAGACCTTTGCTTTCTGATGGTTCAATGCACACAACCATTCAAAATGTTGTATAAAATAAACTTCATGCTATGTGTACGACATATATAGGCAACATAAATGATTATATGTATATAATGTCATGATGTACATATATGAAAAATACAAAAATTCTACCCTTCTCCCCAAAATCCCAAAGGCATTTGGTCTCAAGCATTTTGGATAAAGGATATTCAACCTGTGTATGATTTCTTCAAGAGAATGTGTGCACAAATACATACATTTCATGGTCATTTAAAATATACACAATCTTCCAGCCATTACGTTACATTATTTGCATTGTTGTACATCATGCTTTAGGGCTTGTATAATTTAATTTCAATAGATTTCGCAACTGATTTGACTCAGTTCCTCTTTTCATATATTTCAATTACTCTTTGCCCTTTTCTCAAGGATCCAGCAGGAACTATGTTATTCTGGAATAATTGCTTTGTATGTTATAGGCAGGTCTGGCTTCAGGAGAAGTGGCCTCTTATCAACTTTCTTTAAAAGCTATTGAAATAAGGCAATATACTATACAATAAAATAGTTTAGTGTAGTGATGGCGAAGCTTACGGTATTTGATAATGGTGTCTCACCATGCTCGATTGTTTTTAATGCAGAATAAAAAACATCACACTGAAAATAATTTTTAAAAATGAAAGACAATTGAAGGAAGTTAATTTTGTAGTTAGTACCCTACACAAGCAAACTGTACAACAGTAAAGAACATCAATTCTCTCTCTCATTCAAAAAGGAAAGGTCCTACTCTGGGCCCTTTTATACTACAAAGGTTTAGCAGCATGATTCCACTTTAATTGCAACAAAATTCTGGTATTTTGGTTAACCACTAGAGTTCTCTGACTGAGGACTCCTTGGCGGAAATTTAAGTATCCTTTCCTAAACTACAAACAGGAGCTACCATAGGATAGTGGCATGAATGTTATACTATGAATTGGAGACCAGGGTTTGAATCCCAGCTTGGCTATAGAAACCCACTGGGTGACCTTGGGTAAGTCACTCTTGGCCCCAGAGGAAGACAAAGGCCAACCCCCTCTGAATGACCCTTGTCAAGAAACTCCATGATAGGTTTCCACTAGCCTGAAGCCACTTGAAAGCACAAAACAACAAATAAATATGGAGGATGAATTATGAACACGACAAATTTTTCTAGTTTTGCACATCAATCCTGATCATTAGTAAGTCATAAGCTGAACTTGCTTGGAAAGTTTAAGTAATTAATTACAGTTATACCCCAGGTTCCTGATTAAGATGCCATCAGAGTTAGAAATTGTTAAAATTAATGCCTCAATGAATAGTGAATACAGAAGTTAGTTATTTTTTGGAGAAATATCATCAGAATGTTGTTAACTACTGGTTGTAATAAAAGCATGTCTACATACTCAGATCACACTCCATTACTATAAAAATAACTATAACCTGGTACAGTTCTGGCAAAAAACCCTTTATCCCTCATTGAATGAGAAATTTAGTAAAAATTAATTGCAAGCTATTCCTTATTTGTAATTATTTAGTTCTAAGCTCTGAACATCAGTTTTATGCTTTTCTGGTGCATGAATAAGAGAGTCTTACCTCTTCAACATAAATTGGCACAGTTTATTTTAATCATTGGATGAAAAATAATGAGACTCACAAAAATACACTAAATATCTTTTTTTTGTGATTCCTGAAATCTTCCTTAAAATGAGCTTGGAAAAGTAGCTTTTTGGACTGTACCTGCCAGAATCTTCTAGCCAGTATGGCTGCTTTCCAGGCTCTCCTCCAGAGGCAGACATATTAGACATAATGATTTTTAAAGGCTTTGGATTGTTAGACCATACATTTTTTTTCATTTCTTTAACTCTTACTTTATCATTTTTCTTAGTTTGCCCAATGCCCAAAATACACTGGAAGAATGAAGTCAAAGTGTACTACTCTAACATTTTTTTCAGTCACCATAAAAGTCTTTTCAGAAGCAATTGCCCATGAAAGAAAAGCCTGTTGTCTAAGGAGGCATGATATTCAGAGGCATTCACCTGAATTCTGTCATTTGTGGAAGTGGGTGACAGCACTTTCTCGCCCTCAGCACGGTTTGCCTAATATTGTCAATATCAAGAATCCTTCCACATTTGAAGTTTTCATTTTTGCAGATTAGATTAGTCACATATTTGATTTTAAATGTTCTCTCTATGAATCTCTTGGTCCTCCATTGTGACTCTATGGTCCATTTCCTCTAGTCATACTGGAGGATATGAATTGCATTGGAAGTCCTAGAGATTCCTAGAGGTTCTCTCTATGAATCTCTAGGACTTCCAATACAATGTTGTAGTTAGCCTCCAATTGAAGTTAAACATAAAGTCATGTTGGGAGACCTAGAAATTCCTAGAGTTCTTCCACTACCTTGGCAGCCACCTCTCCACAAAAAGTCAACACTGACACTGAAATACAACACTGCCTGAGCTCTGCAAGTGCAGCATTTTTCTGAATAAAGCAGAGTATTTGAAGACCGGGACATCCATAGAGACACCATGGTGCTTGTCTATAAAGCTATTGTCCTCCCAACCCTGCTATATTTCTGCGAAACATGGACTGTCTACAGATGTCACACTCAACTTCTAGAATTATTTCATTAGCTTTGCCTCCAAAAAATCCTGCAAATCTCTTGGGAAGACAGACAGACAAATATCTGTGTGCGGGAATATGCAAGAACACCAGCATTGAAATGATGCTCCTACACAATCAACTCCACTGGACTGGTCACATTTGTCCAAATGCTCGATCACCATCTTCCAAAGAAGTTACTATACTCCGAACTCAAGAACAGGAAATGTAATGTTGGTGGACAGGAAAAGAGATTTAAAGATGGGCTTAAAGCCAATCTCAAAAACTGTGGCATAGACACCAAGAACTGAGACACCTTGGCCCTTGAGCATTCTAATTGGAGGACAGCTGTGACCAACAGTGCTGCAGAATTTGAAGAGGCAGAAATGGAGGGTCAAAGGAAGAAATGTGCCAAGAGGAAGGCACATCAAGCCAACCCTGACCAAGACTGCCTTCCACTTGAAAACTGATGTCCTTACTGCAGGAGAACATGAGAATCGAGAATAGAGCTCCACAGTTACCTATGGACTCACCACCAAGACACTAAACTTGGAAGACCATCATCCTCAGGCTGGAGGGTTTGCCTAAGCAAGTAAGTTCTCTCAAGTGAAAAAATAGCAATTTCTTTATTTGCAGTTTTTCATTTTCACTGAGTTCCAATCCCCCAAATTCCAGTGAATGTGGAGGAGTGACTATATAGTATGATGTCGCAGGTCATTCAATGTCTGTGGAATTTGAGTCTCATTTGGCTTAGGAAATGTTTAGGTCTATCTTTATTTTTCTTGTCAAAGTGTAGCATTAACAGTGAGAAAACAAAGATAGACACTGCCGGCTTCTAGATTTCTAGCTTTTTGGCTTGATCATCTCACTGAAATTGGACTATAGTTCTTGATCAGTAGGTTTCTTCTAACAACCTATATGGACAATACTCTTTTGGACCTTCATTTCATTGATGCTGGGGAACTTGTGAAGCAGTAGTTAGACTTTGTGACGATCCATGAGAAATGTCATTCCATAGTTATTACTATAGATCAGGTCACAGAATATATTGGGCAGTAGGCATGTTTTAGAACCCAAAAATGGCGATTCTAAAATCAAATGGGGGGATTTTTTGATTAGTAATAGGAAGACTTACAAAAAAATTTCCAAAAATTTCTAAAATGTAACTTAATTACTAACAAAATTCGTTAGTAGTTCGTATGCCAGCGCATGCGCATTCCAGATGGTTTTGGCCTACAACTCCCAGAAATCCTAACAGCTGGTAAATTGGCTGGGATTTCTGGGAGTTGTAGGCCAAAACTTGAATAAATCACACTGAATTCTAGATGGGACTCTCCAAATAGGAAGGAGGGAGGGAGGGGGTATTCTATTCTTGGAAGCAGCAAAAGAAAAGGAGGAGGAGCCCCCCCCCCCGGCTCCTCGCTGCCTCTCTCTCACCCCGATCCCGAGGGAGCGAGGGCCCAAGTTTGCCCAGGCTGGTCATATACCTACATTCCATGCACATGCAATAATACAGCAGTAATAACAATGGGTATAAGAAGAGGTAAAATTCAAACCGAAGTATTCTGACTGGTCCCTGCCTCATGCGGTGCAAACGGGCTCTTCTCTGTGAGCCCGGGAAATTAGCCCGGGAAAAGCCAGCGTTTTCTGCTTGGGTGCACACACATACCTATTCTTTGGGGGGGGGGGGGTTTGCTGCAGAATCTTCTCTATGAGCCCTGGATTCTGCAGCAAATCCCCCCCCCCCCAAATATGTATGTGTGTGCTCCCAAGCAGCAAACGCTGGCTTTTCCCCGGGCTAATTTCCCGGGCTAATAAGAGAAGAGCCCGTTTGCACCGCATGAGGAGAGACCAGTCAGAATACTTCGGTTTGAATTTTACCTCTTGTTATTGTTATTACTGCTCTATTATTGCATGTGCATGGAATGTTGGTATGACCAGTTGAATTACTTATAATATTAGGCACTTACAGTAGCATTCATTCTATTATACATTAGGTTGGTTTCTCACCCCAATACTCTTTGATGCTTTAGATCCTGGCAGGCAGGAGAGCAGGGAAGCCTGGAAAAATGTAAACAGAGAGGTTTACTCAGAAGTAAATCCACAAAGGAGGGCCCTTCATCCAAAGTGCCCTCCTTTGCAGATTTACTTCTGAGTAATCCTCTCTGTTTACATTTTTTCCAGGTTTCCAGCCGAAAGAAGGAGCGAGTTTAGGGCTTGCCTTCCCATAATACTTATTGGCAAGGGAGGCGGAAGGGTGGTGAGAGAGAAGGAGGGTGCCCCCCTTACGACCTAATAACGACACTTAAGAAAATCCTGGCCCCCGAAGTTTGAAAAAGAAAGTCCACTTCCTGGTTGGCGTTCCAGGTGTGGAAATACTCAAAAGTAGCATTTCTTACGAATTTCTTACGAAACGAATCATTTTCATGACTTTTTTCTCATGCCTATTGGGCAGCAGTAGTCACTCATAAAATAAGTAGTGATGATGGCTACCCACTAGCTTAGTCCACAAGCTACCCATTTTGGGTTGCAATAGTGTCCAATAGGCTAAATTTCCCTTTGCTTGAAGGAGGGGAGGCATTTGTTTACTGTCACTGTGCACTCTTGATCTGACAGCCATATGCAATTCCTGGAGTTTAACCCTGTCCTGACAAGCTCTCCAAGTGTTTCTTCCACTGCAACATTGCACTGTTTGTACAGTGGTTGACTTCAACACATCTTATGGCATGATCCAGAATTACCAGTGAGTTTTTAAATATGTGGTTTCTGGTATGATGAGGGTTGGAGATCACATTGGGGGTGTATATTTTGTAGACACTCTGTGTTGTGTGGATGGGGTTCCTAGAAATGGGGAAGTGAATGGTCTTTTCTATTGTATCTGTTCTAGGGTGTGTATCTATGTCTGGAAAGGGAGGTAGAATCATTGGGAGTCATGTCACCTTGTTGTGGTTCCAGCTGACTTACCCTCGTCACATACAACATGCCAGCAGGACTGAGCAGGTGCCATCCCTGAAATATAACAGGATAAGGTTTTACTTATACTTGAACAGGCATCCAGATATATTATTCCCTGAAACATTTCAGTGTCAAGCTCTTAAAGATTTATCTAGCTTAAACAAACCATAGGGCGTTGCTAAGGGAGATATGATAACAGGAGCGTTGTAACATTTCCGATGAAGGCATTGTTGACATGTCAGACTTCTCCTCTGCTCCCTGAGCTTGTCAGGTTTATGTGGATGGCATTTGATGTGATTTTCTTTCATATGTTGCAGTGGAGCTTATCCGTTCTTTACAAACAAACTGTAAAGATACCTGTCAAGGACTATAGAAAAGGCTTGGAAGTGAGAATACTTGGCATTAGTGCAAGGTCAAAAATAGAGTTTGAACATTTGGCAACAGATGCCTAAGGCAGTTTTTGTTGCTGTTGTGAAACATTGCAATTACCAGGAAAAAGGAAAAGGAAAAAATGTTTTATTATATGCTTTGGAACTTGGCTTTCTTTTGTAATCTCCTTTTTTGCTAATAAAAATGACTCTGTATGCAGTTCATTGAAGAATAAAACCCACCCAGCATCATCTTTGCCAGGATTATTCATGGCACTTTCTACCATATTTACATTTGTGAAGGTCACACTTTAAAAAGAAATCACATACTTTCTCCGGCTTCACATGCATGCTGGTATGAGCATTCACTGTACATAGATCGAAGCACACATTGAGTTTCCTGTATTATGCAGCAAAGCTGAACTTTCTCCAAGCCCTGAAGTGTCATATTTATTGCCTATCTCCAAGGACATGGAATTTGCATTTGGACAGCTAATAGGAACAGAATGTTTTTGTCTATGACTAATGCAATGGCTAAGTGCTTGGTTCCAAATGAAACCCAGGGCTTTTAGGACAAAACAAATCAGGATATTCATTAGATAACACTGAAAACCCTGTTACACCTGTCAAATGGGGGCATAATCATCTATGCAGAGATTATTTCCAGTTACCTTCCAGATGTACTTAAATTTCAGGTTTAAAATACCAAATAATAATTAAGGAGATTTTTTTAAAAAAGTGCTATGGTTAAGAGTCAGTGGTATACTTCTGAATGCAATATGAGTAAAATAAGGACTCCTCCCAATCTCATACTGTAGTCCCTGTGGTGTCAAAAACCCTGGACTAAAATCCCTTGAAGAGAGGTACAGGGGGTTGCAGGCAGGAGGAGGCACTCATGGATTCATGTGACAACAATACAAACCATCTAAGGTAAACCACAAAATGATCACGACACATCAGTCAGTAGGATTTTTTTTAAGGCAAGCACAGTGCTATCACCCAACAAACAAGTCAACAGACCAAAAACCAAACAAGAAAAAGATTAAATAGCACAGTCAGCAATCCTTTAGGCCAAAGGCCTGCTGAAACAAAATGGTATTCAAATGTGCTTGGAATTGCCTCCGGTGGCTTGGAATGGCAGGCAGCCAAACAGTTTTCCCATGACCAATCAAAACAGGGCCAAATATCACAGCATAGGAAGTTTTTTTCCAGGTTCCTGCCAAATAGGCTTAAGATACGGGAAGGACTGAACGACTCCAGATGACCTTAGAGGAAGCAAGCACATTTCTGGTAGGAGAAGGTCCTGTGGGTATTAGGGTGAAAAGCATGTAGGACATGGATGATGGTGTGGTGAATGTTGAAGTGTTGGAGCTTGTCTGTGACAGTTACCAGTACTGTCCCTCCAAGGAGGATCCAAAACTATAGGCAGTTATGCTAAATTCTGTCAATTAACTAATTTGTTTAGGGATTTGTAACTCTTAGTAGTACATGATAGGGTTGTGCAATTTGACTGGACTGCGATCCGTTTTTGGTATCCGAAATTTGGTGGGTACTTGGATCCATTTTTGGGAACCTCCCAAAATTGGCTAATGGAAAAAAGTTGTTATCGGCTTGGCAACCAAAAGATCCGGGAAGATCCGACCCATTGGTGGCAATGTTGAACTCATGAGGCTCCCTATTCTGGCATCAGACTTAAGAAACAACCCTTCCTGGGATCCTTTCCCTTCTGTCTTTCAATGAGACCTGGGGTTAAGGCAAGGGCTTAAGAAAAAACCATTTCTGGGATCCATTCCCCTCTAGCGGCTGCCTCCCTTCTTGCACTCCATGTGTAGCCAAAATAAACTGAAAGTAGCCATTTTCCAGCAGTTACTGTTGTGATGTGGTTGAAAAAAACATGGCTGCAAAGCCCTTGCTGTTACGGGCATCAGAATAAGCCAAAGAAGCTGAAGACCATTTTTTAATGTGGATCTGGTCGCAACCCTAGTACACAAGCAGAACATGAGACACGATTTATAACCTCTCACCTTTGAAGAATCTGGAAGTCTTTGTAACTTCTTGCAAGAAGGTCATCTCATCAAATGTCAGCCTCTCATGATCTTTTAGAAATCCTACAGTGATGTCTCTAAGGCTCCTTCTGCACTGCCATGTAATCCAGATTATTCTCCAAGTGGATAATACACATTATCTGCCTCGAACTGGATTATATGAGTCTACTCTGACATATAATCTAGTTCAAAGCGGATAATCTGGATTTTACATGACAGTGTTGAAGGAGCCTAAATGTAACCTAACCCTGATATCATCAGGAAAATGAACCTATGCCTCTGCAGCTGTGTTGTCTAAAACAGTGTTTCTCAACCAGTGTGCCATGGCACACCAGTGTGCCGTGAGCGATCCTCAGGTGTGCCGTGGGAAATGGGAACCTCCACTCCCCTTTCTTCCCCTTCCTGCCGAACACTTCTCCACTCAGGCTCCCTTCTTCCCAGCCTCGCTCTGCTTGCTTTGCCTCGCTTTGCTCACGCTGCCGCTTCTGCAGGAGGGGGGAGGGAGGACGACGTGACCTGTGCGGCCGCTACTGCGCAGATTCGCCCCACGTCTTCCTCCCTCCCCTCCACAGTGCTCTCTGGATATAGGTGAACTACAACTCCAAAACCCAAGGTCAATGCTCACCAAACTCTTATAGTATTTTCTCTTGGTTATGGTAGTTCTGTGAGGGAAGTTTGATTCCATTCAATCATTGGTGGAGTTCAGAATGCTCTTTGATTGCGGGTGAACTATAACTCCCAGCTGTTGAGCAAGAGCTTCGTGTGTGTCTTTCTGCCATTCCTGCCAGGATATCTATGTTGTGTTCATCGAAACAGGCCCAGGTTTCACACTGAGTGTATAAATACATTTTAAAACATACTAACTATATGTATGACTGTGTCATTTCACTCATTTTATTAAGCAGCAACGCTTTGGCTGTAACATGAATACATCCATATGCTGTTTCCCTTTCTCCCATCTGGAATTGTAGCAAAGCATGCTGATATGTTACCATGGCTATGTAATAACAACCAATTGTACTCCACTGTATTTCTGCCATCTGATCTGTTTTTAGTTTGGAATACTTTCTGGAAGGAGTGATGGCTCTATGGTTTCTGAGTCATATTTATTGAATGCAAAATGTTTTCACAGAACTCCTCTTAAAACCATAATAAAATAAGGAAGACTTAAAAGCCAATCATATCCTAAAACAGGGTACACACAGCTATGTTGCATGTGTAAGGGAAAGCAGAACCATGTGTGCAAGCTTTTTATGTGTTGTTTTTATATAAGGATATTTGAGGAGAATTAGCAGATTTAGATGGCAGAGGGACAGATCAGTCTGGGCATGTTTATTTCTCCTGCCACCTTTCCAACATCTCATGAGCTAAAACTAGTTTGTTGGAATTGTTAACTGCCTTCAAGTTGATTTTGACTTATGCTGACCCCATGAATGAGAGAGCTCCAAGACCTCTTCTACATTGCCATATAATTTTTTCATGTCAGGAACAACTTGAGAAAGTGCAAGTCGCTTCTGGTGTGAGAAAATTGGCGGTCTGCAAGGACGTTGTCCAGGGGATGCCCGGATGTTTTGATGTTTTACCATCCTTGTGGGAGGCTTCTCTCATGTACCCACATGTGGAGCTGGAGCTGACAGAGGGAGCTCAATCTGGTCTCCCCGGATTTCAACCTCTGACCTGTCGTTCTTCAGTCCTGCAGGCAAAAGGGTTTAACCCACTGCAGCACTGGGGGCTCCTTTGAACTGAATTATATGAATCTACACTGCCATATAATCTAGTTCAAAGATGATAATCTGGATTATATAGCAATATAAAGGGGCCTAAATTACTGTAACCTCAACAAATCTGCTAACATCTTGTAGACTCCGGGCCATGGTTTCCTTGACTGAGTTCATGCATCTGGAATGTGGTCTTCCTAGTTTCCAACTATACATTATAATCTTTTTATAGTAAAGTATTTTCCTTCACAACATGGTCAAAATACAACAGCCTCAGTTTAGTCACCTTGGCTTGTAGGGAGCATTTAGGCTTGGTTTACTCTAAGAGCGCAACACCATATCACATATGAATTGGGTTTTTTCTATTCAGTTTTTTAACTAAATGGAAATGTATGTAGCTGGTCTGCCCCTTAGAAGCTGATCTGTGGTAGCAAGTGGGTCGTAGTGCGGGTATATACTATCAATTGCTGGGGGGAAGGAAATGGGGAGGTGGTCCCAAAATAGAATGATCCCCCAACCTTTTTCTTAAATCTGTAGCATTTCAGTAACTGAAAACTTCACTTGAACATTTAGAAATATAGTTAAAATATCCAAAGGGAAGGGAAAGCAAAGTTATCTGAAAACACAAATAATGGAAATGAGGATGCAGCAAATTCCAGAGTTCTGGATATGAATGATTTCTAATGTCTTACTTTCTGTAATGAAGGAAATTTTCATTAGGGGGTCCAATTCTCCCCATAGCTACATCTTTGGGGCTACTCCAACAAGCATAGGTTGCACTTGTATATTTTTAATAGGGGAACATCCCAACAAGCCTCATGTGCCCCCATAAACCCCCTTCCAGATAGGTTTCTTGCCCATAGCCCTACGTTTACTGGAGGTGTTGCCACAGTGAGTCCCCTGATGCTTTTTCAGCATGTTCCAGCCTGCGCAAAGCTCTAATTAACATTTTGTTTAGTTTCAAGAAAGAGCTCTCCAAGTTCAAGCTGGTGCCAAAGGCAAATTCAGATATACAACCAAGGAAAGGAACCGGCACTTAAAAGTGATGTTCTCCAGAAGGCATGGGATATGTGAAGTTCTTACCCTCAATCTAAAACATTCAGTTATGTATGCCTTTAGCTCCTTGCTCAATCCACACTTTCCTGTTTCTACTTTCTCTTGATGCCTCGAGGGAAATAAAATTGATGAAACTACTTCCGAGAGCTGTTTGCTCTATTTGGTGCTAGTTGGTGCATGTTGAGCTCACCCTGCCCTCCCTTTTTGTTCACAGTTGTCAGTTCAATGCCAAATTCACTCAGCTCATACAATGAAAGAAATGCTGTCTTTATTTATTTGTTTCATTTTTGTGCTGCCCATCCTCATAAGCAGCCCCAGGGCTGCTAGCAACTTACATAAAATGCTCCAGAGCAGACAGCCTTAACATTGACATTCTAAAACTGCAAATATGTAATAAAATATAATAAACCCAACAACAAAAATCAACAGACACATAGATATTTATGTTCCAATGATCTTCAAACAACAACATCTCAGGGGTCAAGATGAGGTTTTATAGCCAGGGAGCAACTATCAAGAAGGACCTGCTATGAATAGTAGCTCCATGGGCAACAATTCCTTAAGACTCCTGCAAGTAAAGGCTCCATGGCCAAAATTAAGTTCTGCAAGGGAAGTGGCCATTTTTTGGCCACTTCCCTTAATTAAACAGTTCCCATTTGGGCTCTCAAAGGTACTTGTATAGAAGAGACATAGAAGAGACCACAGGAGCCATCCAGTCTAACCCTTTGGCATTCAGGAACACAGAATCAAAGCAGCTCCAACAGATGGCCATCCAGCTTCTGTTTAAAAACCTCCAGAGAAGGCAATGTATTCCACTGCTGGACAACTCTTACCATTAGGAAGTTCTTCCTAATATTTAGGTGAAATCTCTTTACCAGCTATTTGAATTCATTGTCCTAGTCTCCAGAGAAGCAGAAAACAAGCTCAGATATTTAAACATGACTGTCATGTCCCCTCTCAACCTTCTTTTCTCCAAGCTAAACATACTCAGCCTGGAAATCAGAAGTCGTTTACTTCAATAAAATAGTTAAGAGTACAGACATCACATTGGCAACGAAGATCCACATGGTTAAAGCAGTGGTATTCCCGGTAGAAACCTATGGATGTGGGAGATTGATCTTAAGGAAGACTGAGCAAAGGAAGATAGACACGTTTGAACTGTGGTGCAGGAGGAATATTCGGAGAGTGCCTTGGATTGTGAGAAGTCCATACACCAGGGAATAGAGCCCAACTGCTCATTGGAGGGAGGGATATTAGAGGCAAAGATGAAGGCCTTTGGCCACATAATGAGAAGACAGGAAAGCTTGGAGAACCTAATGATGCTGGGGAAAATGGAAGGAAAAGGAAGAGGGGCTGACCAAGGGCAAGATGTCCTTGAAGTGACTGGCTTGACCTTGAAGGAGCTGGGGGTGGCGATGGCTGACAGGGAGCTCTGGCATGGGCTGGTCCATGAGGTCACAAAGAGTTGAAAGTGAGTGAACGAATAAACAACATCAACATACTCAGCTGCCTAAGCTGTTCCTCATAGGGCTTAGTCTTCAAAACTTTGATCCTTTTGATCACCCTTCTCTGGACATGTTAATGGATTTCAGAGAATCATAGAATTGGAAGAGACCATATAGGTCATATAGTCTAACGCCCTGTCATGCAGGAAAACCACAATCAAAGCACCTCTGAGAGATGGCCATCTAGTCTCTGTTTAAAAGCCTCCAAGGAAGGAGCTTGCAACAGACTTTGAGGCAGAGAGTTCCATTGCTGGATAGCTCTTTTTGTCAGGAAGTTCTTCCTAATGTTCAGGGAGAATTTCCTTTTCTGTAACGGTCTTCAGACCTTTGACAATCTTAGTCTTCTTCCTCTGGACACTCTTCAGCTTGTTAATAGCTCTTTTAAACTGTGGTGCCTAGAACTGGGCACAGTATTCCAGGTAAGGTCTGACAAAAGCAGAATAGAGGGGTTATGATGACGTCCCTTGATTAGACACTATATGCCTTTTGATGCAGACCAAAATCCCATTAGATTTTTTTTTAATCTGCAGCATCACATTTCTTTTTTATGTTCAGCTTATTGTCTACGTCCATGAAGACACCAAGATCATTCTCACATGGACTGTTGTTGAGCCAGGCATCACCCATTCTGTATCTTTGCATTTCATTTCTTCTGCTTAAGTGTAGTATCTTACACTTATATTTGTTTGAAATTCATTTTTTTAGTTTTTGGCTGGGCTCTCTGATTTGTTAAGGTCATTTTGATTTCTGATCCTGTCCTCTGGAGTATAGCTATCTCTCCTATTTTGGTGTCATCTGCAAATTTGATAAGCATGCCCTCTAAACCTTAATCTAAGACATGAATAATGATGCTGTACTGGGCCCAGGCCCGAACCCTGTCTTACTCCACCAGTCACTTCTTTCCAGGATGAAGACGAACCATTGGGGAGCACTCTTTGTGTTTGGACACTTAACCAATTGCAGAGCCACTTAATAGTAGCATTGCTATCCCATATTTGGCTGGATTGTTTGCCAAAAGTTCATGGGGGACCTTGTCAAGGGCCTTACTGAAATCAAGAACTCAAGATTCCCTGTATCTACCAAGATTGTAACTCTGTCGAAAAAGAGATAAGATTAATCTCACATGACTTGTTTTGAGAAATCCATGTTGAGTTTTAATGATCACAGCATTCCCTTCCTGATTCTTAACAGCATATCGGATTGAGAACACATGCAAATAGTCTAGTCATGCGAATATTGTAACCAATAAGTTTGCCATTCTTCATCCATGAACTGTCTTCCTGTTTACATGAAGTTAGGGGCAGTTCTTTGTTTATTTTCCGGGCCCAATTCAAGGTGCAGGTGATTAGCTATAAAGCCCTAAACGGTTTGAGACCCGCCTACCTTTGCGACCGGCTCTCCCCCCATGAACCAGCTCGAGCTCTTCGCTCCGAGCGGGAGGCCCTCCTTTCGCCTCCACCAGTTTCACAGACTCGGTTTGTGAATACTAGGGAGAAAGCTTTCTCCTCCATGGCCCCCCGACTTTGGAATTCCCTTCCGGGAGAGATCAGGAATGCCTCATCACTAGAAGCCTTTAAGGGTCAACTGAAAACCTGTTTTTTCCGCCTAGGCTTTGGAGACTAGATCCTTCAACGCCCGTCTTTTTGGATTTCCTTCCCTTTTCCGACTCCTCACGTTTTGGCCCTACTCCATTTATCTCCCCCAGTTTTTTAACATTCTATATGTACATGTGGCCTGCCCTCTCGTCTTCCTTTTCCCTCTGTTTTGACGCATTTTTATTGTGTTTTTGTTAGACGTATTTATTTCATTGTGTTCATTGTTTTATTGTGTTTATTGTTCTGATGTCTGGTATTTTGTGATTTGTGGTTTGGGCATGGCCCCATGTAAGCCGCTCCGAGTCCCCTTTGGGGAGAGGGAAGCGACTTATAAATAAAGTTTATTATTATTGTAGAGGTCCCTGTAATAATGCTAGAGTTAAAAAAAGTCATATAAACTTTGGATAACTAAATAAACATGTTTAGGATTGCACCATATAACTAAATACTAAATTACTGTCCCAGGTGTGGCATTCTATGTGTTACTGCACAACAAATCCCATCCATCCTAGCTGGTATGGTAGACCAGTGTTTCCCAAACAGTGTGCTGTGAGTGATCATCAGGTGTGCCGTGGGAAATTGGAACCTCCAATACCCTTTCTTCCCCCTCCTGCCGAACACTTTTTCTTCTCCACTCAGGCTCCCTTCTTCCCAGCCTCGCTCTGCTCGCTTTGCTCTGAGGTGAGTCTGCTCAGTAGTGCCTGCATGGGTCACGTCTTCCCCCCTCACCTCCTGAACACGCTCACGCTGCCCCCTCGGATCAAAATGGTGGCAGAAGCAGCAGTGTAGAAGAAAAATAAGTGTTCGGCAGGAGGGGAAAGAAAGCGCGCGAAGGGGAAGTGGGAGGAAGAGGTCTCTGTGCATCGAAACAGGCCCAGGTTTCACACTGAGTGTATAAATACATTTAAAAACATATTAACTATATATATTACTGTGTTGGAGTGTCATTTTGTGTCATTTTGGTTGGTGGTGTGCCCCAGGATTTTGTAAATGTAAAAAATGTGCCGTGGCTCAAAAAAGGTTGAAAAACACGGTGGTAGGCAATGCTGGGAGATGCATTTCAGCACTATCTGGAGGGCTGCCTGATTCTTACCCTTGCTTAAATTTTTGTTCATTTTTTCCCTTTTGGTCTAAAACAAGTTCATAAAAGACCTTTGAAAATATTTTGTAAATCATGACTCAAAACAAAACAAAACAAAACAAATGGGATTACTGAGATACCCTTAGCAAGCCTGGCATGAATGGCACCATTGTAAATTCTGCCAAACAGATAAAAACCTAGGGGCAAAATAAAATCAAGTCTTTCTGTCTCCTTCAATTTTTTTAAAAAAACTATGCTTGTTTCCTGGCCTTCTGCTGCTGTCTCACCTACCATGTATCCAGTGACTCATACCCCAATTACTGTTGCTGTCATTCTGGTCCAAATTGCTAGCGGGAAGGGAAGTACTGATAGAGACTCTTTAGAAGATTAAAATAACCTGGTTGTGAAGCCTTACAAAAGTTTGCTGAAAGCAAGCGGCCTTCTTTTTCTCAGATTATACTTTAGATGGCCTGGAATGCATGTGTGTAATACATTCCTGGAATGATTACGTTGAATTCACATATGTAAAATGTTCCCAGAAAAGAGTGTTGCATTTGCTTTTGAAAATGAGGTTTTGTGATGGAGAAAAATCTGCTTTGGATAAGAAAGCTCTTTCTGTTAAAAAGCACAGTTGAGGATACATTTGGGATGGTATGTTTAGCATGATTTTAAAAGACTTGCCTTAATTTTGTTATTGCACATGATTGTCCTCAGCTATATACAGTGTTCCCTCGCTACTTTGTGGTTTGCTTTTTGCGGACTCGCTGTTTTGCGGATTTTTGTCTCCTGGCAATGATGGAGTGTGGAAAAGGTTTTTACCTTCCCCCTCGGGAGAGAGGCAGTCAATCATAAAAAGAGAGAGAGAGAGGAGATACATAGCAGTATGTAAATCACAGCCTTATAGCCCCTTCCTTATAGCTATAAAAAAAAAGGTGTGTGGTGCCTTTAAATCTCTCCTCACTTCTGCCTCACTCTCAGAATGTTATCTATCTATCTATATATCTATCTCGCATCCCTGCTTTGCGGATTTTCACTTGTTGTGGGTTGTCCTGGAACGCAAAACAAGCTTTGTTTTATGTTTAAGCACTGGAAGGCAAACATGAGCTTAATGTACAAGTCTAAGACGTGCATCTCTAAGGAAATCTTTTAATGTATTGAACAACTGAGATTATTGCTAGGAATTCCTCTTAAAATTTGTTTTGCCCTTCTGTAGGTGTCACTCGGTGCTTTTTTATTTGTTATGCCAAAGTATGCTCACTATCCCCCCACCATTGCAAGTGTGGTTGTTGGGGATGAGGAGTAGAGCCTTCTCTGTGGTGGCCCCTCAGCTCTGGAACTCCCTCCCTACGGAGATCAGACAGGCTCCCACTTTGTCCTCTTTCCGGAGTCAACAAAAAACCTGGATGTTCCAGTGTGCTTTCGATTAAGCAGCTCACAAGAATTTTCCTGTCCCCACCGAGTATAGCATTTTATCCTGGCCCTCATATGAGCTACCTCTACATGATTTATGGTAGTATTTCCTGCCCAATCTACTGATTTGTCGCACTTTTCTTGTGCTCCTGAAAAATGTTTTGCACTCATTGAAATGGTACCTCAGCAAATTCTCTTTCCAGCATATTGATCTTATGTTGTGTATGATTATGCTGTATTGTTTTTAATTGATGCTTTAAATTGGTAAATGTTGTCTTCTGTGTTTTAATTGTCTTTTGGGCTTGTCCCTTGTAAACTGTCCCGAGTCCCCACAGGGAGATGGTTGGCGGGGTATAAAAATAAAATTATTATTATTATTATTATTAATTAAAGTATTATAGAAAGAGAGAGAGGCTTCCTGCCACTGCACTGTGTTCATTGCCCTTAACAAAGAAATATGGGGATATAGCAAATTGTAGTATTCAAAGTGACTTGATGAAACTGCCATGGATATAGAGGACTTCATGAGGTCCATATAAGCTGTAAGATGCTGGGTTACAAACACTTGTATTTATGTCTATGATCTTTGCTTGAACAAAAGGTTTGGAAAAAAGCATACCCTTTACCTAGGCCCAGGCATGTGAACAAAATTCTCAGGTGGTTGGTACATTATTTAAACTGTTATGCTTATTCATATCATGATCTGATCACCATGCTCATTATATCCCACATTCATGGGGTTATTGGGATAACAATACAAAAGGTTTGCTAGGGTAGACCCCCCCCCAAACCAAACTCAGCCCCCCGAATCAAAATCCTGGCTACGGCCCTGCTAGGCCTGATCTGATATCAGGGCCCCCTGGTGGCACAGTGGGTTAAACCGCTGAGCTGCTGAACTTGCTGACTGAAAAGTTGGTGGTTCGAATCCAGGGAGCAGGGTGAGCTCCTGCTGTTAGCCCCAGCTTCTGCCAGTTTGAAAACATGTAAATGTGATTAGATCAATAGGTACCACTTCTGCAGGAAGGTAATGGTGCTCCATGCAGTAATAATGTATGTTTGTACTGTTATTGTTATTGTTGTTTTAATCAATAAAAACTTTTTTTTAAAAAAGTAATGTATTTTTTAAACCAGAAAATAAATAAAAGTGAATATGTTTTGAAAATTTCTGAAATTACCCCCAGCTTGCCCAGAGTGGTATTCTTTAGGCAAAGTGATTTCCCCCCTCAGTTTTTTGTCTTTGCACTTCTGCTCATTAAATGAAATTCAGTTATTTTGCTCCATTACAACCCGGTATTGCAGCAGGTTCAATTGCTGAGCTTATGAGCTTGCTGACCGAAAGGTTGGTGGTTCGAATCCGGAGAGCAGAGTGAACAGCTTCTGCCAACCTAGCAGTTAGAAAACATTCAAATGTGAGTAAATCAATAGGTACTGCTTCGGCTGGAAGGTAACGGCACTCCATGCTGTCGTGTGGTCGTGCCGGCCACATGACCTTGGAGGTGTCTATAGACAATGCTGGTTCTTCAGCTTAGAAATGGAGATGAGCATCACCCCGAGTCAAACACAACTAGACTTAATGTCAGGGGACACCTTTACTTTTACAATAAAATGAGTAGAAGTTGTCAATAGTCTCATTTTTCTTGGTTGTAGCTCAGTTTTGGAAACTTTCTCATCATTTTTATTCTCTTGGAATACCTCTTGGAATTTCTCAGTTTGTGTGAAACATGGATTTGGGAGAGGTCATTAAAGAGGTCCAAATGAGAGAATTCAATGAGAGAAGCCTCGGACAAGGATGGTAAAAACATCAAGGCATCTGGGCCCCCCCTGGGCAATGTCCTTGCAGACGGCCAATTCTCTCACGCCAGAAGCGACTTGCAGTTTCTCAAGTCGCTCCTGACACGACAAAATAATAATAATAATAAAAATAAAATAAAGACCCCCAAAGTCATCAGATCCTATCTGATCCTGGAAGCTAAGTAGGGTCAACTTGGTTTACTACTTCATGGGGGACCAACAATCAATAAGAGGTACTATATTTCAGAAGAGGAAAATCCTATGAAAAAAATCAAGGAGTTGTCATAAATTGACAGGTGACTTGAAGGCAGACACACTCATCATAGTTCTGGTATTTAGATTTATGTGTTTCCTATCCAGAAAGCTGTGTTGTTTTCCCCACAGTCCATGGTTGACAGATACAATCTCCAGGGTGTGGGTTCAGCTAACATCCGGCAAGCCATCCTTCTCCTAATGCAGTGATTTAAATAGCAGCATGTTATTTATCTGTAGATAAGGTTAGGCCAGCCGTAGCTGAATATTTAATAAACAATTTCCTAGTGGAAACCACACATAACTTTACAAGGTTTGGGCTGCATCAATAAATCCATCATTCAGTTTCTAGATAAACATGAACCAGGATTAGTGAGCCGGGTCACCCTCCGAACTCTCATTCTTCTATGAGTGTGCTGTCAACAATTAAGCTGTATAAACAAAGGTCTGTGTGTGCCTTTGCAGGAAGACGTGTTTCTCTCTTCCCCCAGCTTTGCTCCAGCAAGGGCGGAGCAGTCCTGGAAATATCTGTCTCCTGCAAGACGAAATCTGGAGGAGAGCCAAATTCCATTGGTCCTACCGCTTCGGGGAGAAAAGAGTTGTAAACCAGCAATTAGTAATCCTGCTACTAAGAGGAAAGATTGCTGGGAAGTATAAATAGGGTCACTGTTTATACACACGTTAAAATAGGAAGTGAATTGATTACATTGCTGCCAAAACTGCATGAGGAGGAAAGGACTCAACTTGTGAAGCTCACTGGGCTGATTCACATGATCTCCTTGGTGTGGTGAAAGGCTTTCTGACTCAGTCTTTCATCTGAATTCACTCTATATAGTTATAGAACTTTGATACCACTTTAACTGCCATCTTAGTGCCCTTCCGCATAGGCTTATATCTCAGGGTATCAAGGCAGAAAATCCCACAATATCTGCTTTGAACTGGGCTATCTGAGTCCACACTCAGATCATGTAGGATTTTCTTCCTTGATGCCCTGGGATATAGGGCTGTGTGGAAGGGCTCCCAGAGCGTCCTGGGATTTGTAGTCTGAGTAACACTTGAATTCAATGGGGGTCCTTCTACACAGCCATATAATTTATTTCTTTATTTCAGGAATTTATATCCCGTCCTTCTCAAAGGGCGGGGGGAGGGTGGGCTCAGGGGGGCTCACAACTGGCAACCATTAGATAAATAAAATCATAATTAAGCATTAGTTAAAAACATCAAATTATAAACATCAATTTAAAAGTTAAACAAATCCAATTCCAGATTCATACTCCGAGATCTATCCTTTATCAGTCAAAATGAAGGAGACTCATTGAGTTGCAGAAGAAACGTCAGGAGAGAATGCTACCCAGGCATAGGCATAGAGAAGAAGGCAGAGTTAGCAATAATCTGCCCAGAGACAGCAGAACAGAGAAGGGAGTTGAACTGAGCATGTGCAGGAATGCAAGAGAAAGAAACACTGTATCTCCAACAATGAAGCATGGACAGTCCGTGTTACATTATGATAGGCTGCAATTCTAGCTGCGACATAACTTTTAACCAATAATAAGATTTTGGGCAACCATAAGTTGAACCCTGATGCTTGTATAAATATGTGCCTTACAAGAGGGGGGGGTCGCCCCTGGAAGCACCATGTTGTGCTGAGGATGGACTCACAGCTGTGAAAACAAAGTAAACTGAGCTTTCTGAGAAAATCCAGTTGTCTGTCTTCCCTTCTACTGCGTCTGCACGAGCTGCCTGCCTTGTGGGAGTATGGTTATCTGCTACATTTCTGGTGACCCCGGCAACGTGATCTGATTTATAAGACAGACCGTGAAGCAGAGACAGATTCTGTTGGCAGGACGGCCTCAACTCATCGGCTAGAACTGGAGGTGAACACCGTGAGTCGAGACAGGGCCCTAACAAAGACCGGTTGCGGTCCTCACCTCTTTGTTAGCGCCGAACGACCCTGAGTGCCGCAACAGATTTGGGTTGCCAGAAAAGCCAGTTCGGAGGATTGCGCAAAGGAAAGTCCGGGGGCGAGGGTGTCCCGAGTCTACAGAAATCCAGCAAGTAAGTGGTCGAGTAAGCCACTAGGAAAGTCCGTGGGCGCAGGGGTTCCTGGCGTCTACAGAAATCCAGCAAGTATACTGGCCAGGGAGGGTAAAGGGGAGGAGTTGCCCTTTTGACCCAAGTTTAACTACGTAGAAGTTCAAGAAGGGGTGACCCGACTTGGAATTACAGAGCTGGGGGGAAAAATTGCCCGTCTAGCCTCTGAGTTATGTGCACAGAAAGATATGGTTACCGGTAGATGCCCCTTAGTAAAAGAACAAAACAAAACTCCCTCCTCTCTAAGAAATTCAAACGGCTTGAGAACAGAGAAGGGGGGGCAGCTGTGTAAGTCTGTGTTGCAACAAGTCCAGAGAGAGAGAGAGAGAGAGAGAGAGAGAGAGAGGTTTATGTATGTTTTCAAAGAGTGCTGTTATGTTTTTAAAAAGTGTGAACTGCTTTTGTGTCTGATTAAGTCAAAGCAACCAAAATGACTGTATTTAGTTTACTGAAGGTACGTTTGGAAGAATCTCATTCTGTGTGCAAGAGTAGAATGTGCCTAGAAGCTGATTACTAAGAACATAGAATGCTTTGTTCCATAAGAATGCTGATAACAGACAGAGAAGGGAAAGTTGGCAGATAGTTGGGTTTTTTCGACCTTGTTCATGAGCCTGGGAGATATGGGACTGCATTTGAAGTGCTGGGTTTAAAAGGTTCAGGATTGAATGCCTTATATTAAATGTTAAATGTTATATGTTTATGTGTATAAAATGAAATGCATTCATAGGAATGATACATATCTCGGTGGTCCTTAAAACTGTAGGGGTGTGCAAAATGGAAATATATATCTATTTTAAAAATGTATAAAAGCTGATGTTTTCAATTGTTTGAATTTTGTGATGTTTATGTACAAAATGGTATAATGAATACTCAGATATGTTGAATTGAAAAGATTAGATATACCTGATTTACTAGAAAGTGGATATGATTTTCTTTTGGTGCTATTCAAAAGCTGTGTTTTCAAAATGTAAGAATATATATATATTTATAATGAAAAAATGGGGTATCCTTTTTTTAAAAAAACTGAGGTTTTTGGTACTTGCATTTACTGATGTTTATAGGCTGTTCCGAAATGTGTGGGTGTGTGGCCAGGGCCTTGTGTCACTGGAGTAATCAGAAGGACCGAAAATGCATAGCCATGGCGTGTCTGCTTAACAGCCGCGAAAAAATGGCGCACACACAGTTTCCTTATCTGTAAAGAATGCTTTCTTGCATACCAGCGATGAGTGACGAACTGTCCAGTTCACTCAACGGTGATTCGTCAAGACTAGATAACCTGTCTCGCGATACTCTCTGTGTAGTTTAACTCAATCAATGCTGGAACAGTGTTTCTCTAAGCATATGCATTTCTTAATTAATACACCAACGTGTGTGTGAATGAGGTTTCTCTCGGTGTATGAATGAAGGAGGATTAATCATTAACAAGCATATCTGTGTGTGAGACAATTTGAAGAGGAAAAAAAATGACAATCTGTTTGTTAATGCTGTGTGATATATTCTGTTTCGAAATGCAGTAGATATTATGTGAAAAATGAATCTTGCTTGTAAATATGTGAGATTTTGCCCATTGGGGCTGTGGCACTGCGCCAGGGCTTGGGTACAGAATGTACCGAGATAAAAACCGCCAGCCAGAATGAGGCTATCTATTGTTTTCAAGGAAAAGAAGAAGGAAAAGGGAAAGGATGGGTGACTGTGTAAGAGAGCCCCCTCCCTTGGTATTACAGACTGGATACATTAACTCTCTGCAGGTTGGGACCTAAAAGGCCCCCTCTTCTTTCTGTTATGTAGAAGTACATGGAGACTGCCACAGGGTGGCAGCAGACAGTGTTTTAAGCTGAAGGAAAAAAAGGGTCAGGCCGCAACTCTGTGAAACATTGACTCTTGCCTTGCAGTTGCTATAAATTTAGCCAATCTTTCTACAGGATAAAAGAGATTTCCCA
The DNA here is from genome assembly GCA_030556195.1 of Anolis apletophallus. Taxonomy (NCBI): domain Eukaryota; kingdom Metazoa; phylum Chordata; class Lepidosauria; order Squamata; family Anolidae; genus Anolis; species Anolis apletophallus. Next base: position 72,881,563 of record JARBWK010000012.1, on the reverse strand, counting down.
AAACCTTTATTGAAATAAAGAGTGACCTTTTGAAACTCAAGCTTGCCTATAGATGAAAATTAAAACATTATCACTGATTGATAACCGAGTCAAAAGGAAACCAGCAATCGATTTTTCGTTTTACAGAATTGATTTTTATATAAATACATGATACTAGACATGAGTCATATGTGGATATGCATCATAGTTGTTTTCAAATACAGGACAATTCTAAGATTTTTATTAAAGTGTATACTTTGACTGAAAGGGAGATAATTTACCTTGAAACAGATAGGGCCACCTGCCCTGGAAGAGACCAGTTTTGTTATGTGGAAAAAGCAAGTTGCAGATGAAGGGATTAAACTGAAAGTGTTGGTATGCCGATATCAGATAAGTTGGAGGAATGTCACAGATGCGTCTGGAGGGCAGGACCCTCCCCCTTGGCTGGACAACAGCGACACCTAGTGTCCTTAGGAGAAGTATAAGCAGCAAAATGAGATGGCTGCTATTGGAGGAAATTGAATGGAATATGATTTCATGCATTGATGGAAACAGAGATGTCAGAAAGATGGTAGCAGCAGAAACATGTGAGATAAATTCTGGAGAGGAACCTTGGTGGAGATAAACCGTGGAGATTGTTATATGGATGTGGAGAAAAACCATGGAGATTGTTCTAAAAAGGTGGAGATTGGCTGAAAGTGAGAGACCGTGGAAGCAAAAGGATATCGATGAAAATTGGTGGAGGATGTCTACGTTGGGTAATTCAAAACAAAATGGAGACTTGGCCCATTGAGATCAAAAGTAAAAGGGCAGTGTGATGTGATGTGATGTTTTCCTGACCACCCCAAATGAGGAGATTAAGGCCTTGGAGCCGTTATATTTAAATCCAAAGAGATACTATTGGAAATAGGCCAATTAATAGCAGATATGTTATTATTCAGGTGAACAATGACCAGAAGGACCCACTGAATATATGCCTGACCAAGTTCCGGCAGGCGCGCCGAAAGGAGGTCCAAAGGAGAGTCAGCATCGTGGGGGGCCACTCTCCCGGGGACAGGCTGGTAGAAAGCCACCCCAAAAGAGGAGGATAGACTTCCGAGAGTCACCCAAAGACATGACCTTGGGACTTGGGAGTGCCAGTTTGGGGTTTTTCTGTGTATTGTATAGTTTTATTTGTTTTGGCTCTGCTGGGGTGTAAGAAGATCCTTTGTAGGCCTCCAACAGAGAGCAGAAGTGATAAGGCTGATCAGTAAGATGTGTTATTGGGACTGACCGTAGTCCAACGCAGGGCAATTGGATCAAGATACATGTACAACATATGTTTCAGAAAGTACATTGATACATACACTTACAAAAAACAGTAGGGTCATTCTTATCCCTACCTTTTAAAGGCAAGGATCCTCAAATAACATTAGGAGGATTGTAAATGTCCTCAGCAATGCTGAGGGACCCAAAAGTTACATTTTTACTCATTGCACAGATCACTGTTTATGCAAAGGCCACAACTTCAGTCATGTCAAGACTCAGAATCTGTCTGACATGGAATAGAGAGAGCTGTATCCTAACTATCCTATGTTTGACACTAGTGACACCATCTGTTCAGGTTGGCAGATAAAGAGACCCTAACTTGGGGTTCTCCTTTGTCAAATGGGCTAATAGCTATCATCCTGGGAGGTATCAGTGTGTTGGTGTGGGCTTTCTAACCCTACCAGTGTGAATCATCAAAGGAACCCAACCCAGAGAGAGGCAGAAGAGGGGGTTCCAGCCAGCGAAAATGGGTGCTGGGTGTGATGAGACAGTGATCATTGAGGATCAACTGTCTGACACCAAAAACCCAAAGGGTAGGAGCCGGAGCCATCACTGAGATCCTGTCTTTAGGGTTAAACCCAGGAATAATAGCCCAGGACAATCAAAAGAGCATTGTGAGGCTCATCTGTCGCCTAGAAAAATCCATCAGTGCCACTGGGAAAATGGTCAGAGCATTGCAAACTGAAGCTAAAGAGTTAAGTCAAATGGAGATACAGCAGAAAATGGCCTTAGATTACCTCTTGACAACCAAGGAGGATTTGTGCAATGATCAAAATACAACTGCTAAATACAATTTCATAATTTGAACCAAAGATAGAAGATGGCCTGAAAAGCTACAGGTCATGATTCAACATAATGTTAATGAACCATCTCAGTTTTCATGGCTAAATTTATGGTTGCCAAACATGGCCTGGTTGAAAGAGTTGGAGAGATTTTAGGCTGCCTTAATCATGTTTGCATTCGCTTTTTTGTAAAACGCTTTGCAAAAGAAAAAGTGAGGAAATGAAGGAGACTCATTGAGTTGCAGAAGAAACTTCAGGAGAGAATGCTACCCAGGCATAGGCATAGAGAAGAAGGCATAGTTAGCAATAATCTGCCCAGAGACAGCAGAACAGAGAAGGGAGTCGAACTGAGCATGTGCAGGAATGCAAGAGAAAGAAACACTGTATCTCCAACAATGAAGCATGGACAGTCCGTGTTACATTATGATAGGCTGCAATTCTAGTTGCGACATAACTTTTAACCAATAATAAGATTTTGGGCAACCATAAGTTGAACCCTGGTGCTTGTATAAATATGTGCCTTACAAGAGGGGAGGGGCCGCCCCCTGGAAGCACCATGTTGTGCTGAGGGACGGACTCACAGCTGTGAAAACAAAGTAAACTGAGCTTTCTGAGAAAATCCAGTTGTCTGTCTTCCCTTCTACTGCGTCTGCACGAGCTGCCTGCCTTGTGGGAGTATGGTTATCTGCTACAATAAAAACTATTTTCATTATCGCTGTGTCTGCTGGCTTGAATGCTTTGTTCCAAAACCATGATTTAAGTTTTTCCTAAAGGATAGGAGAGAAGGGACCATCCTGATTTCATTAGAGAGTGAGATCCACAGATGAGGGGGCCACCTCTGAGAAGGCCCTGTCTCTTGTCCTCACCAATTGCACTTGCAAGGGTGATGGGATCGAGAGCAGGGCCTCCCTTGACGATCTTAACTTTTGAGGTGGATCATAGAGGGAGATACGTTTGGAGAAGTGAGCTGAGCCGGAACTATATAGGGCCGGAGATATAGCACCGCGGTAACAACAGCCGTGCTTGCAATCTAAAGGTTGCATGTTCAATTCCGTGCTGGTCTGGACACCCAGCTTGTGAGCCCTGTCCACTGTTCACCCAACAGTTCGAAAGCAGCTCAGCTGTGAATAGATAAAACTGGAAACCGCCAAGCAGGGGGAGGATTTTTACAAAGAAAGGACTTACAATGCCTAAATAAAGTAAGATCAGCTGTCGGAAGGTGGAATGTGGAAAAACAAAGGCTCTCTGTCATGAGGATGAAGCAACAGCACCCCTTGTGATGTAATGATGCAATCACACCCTGTGACGCTCCCTGTGACGCAGCCAGAAGAAAAGACCTTCTAATTGTACTTGTTATATGTTGTATGTAATCGCATGTAAATCCGGCAGGGACTGTCTGCCGTATGTGTGATGTAATCCGCTCTGAGTCCCCTTCGGGGTGAGAAGAGCGGAATATAAATAAAGTGTATTATTATTATTATTATTATTATTATTATTATATAGGGCTTTATAGGCCAAAGCCAACACTTTGAATTGTGCCTGGTAGCAAACTGGCAGCCAATGTACTTTTGGAAACTAGAAATCTCCTAATCTAATCATTTCCTTGGAGAACCACACCATACAACTTTGGAGCCCCCTTTCTCTGCTTGGGGTTACACGTTGTACTTTTGTAAACAAGAAATCTCCTATAATCTGCTAATAATTTCTACCACTGTGGCAAGATTTCCAGAATTAGGAGATATATCAACTTTTCCAAGCTCTGGAGATTTGGAGGAACTGGGAAAGACATTACTTGAGTCCCTTCCCTAGAGCTGTATAAAATCCACATTGAACTAGATTATCCGGCAGTGTGGACTGGACTCAGATATTCCAGGTCAAAGCATATACAGTAGAGTCTCACTTATTCAATACAAACAGGACAGCAAAATTGTTGGATAAGAAGGAGGGATTAAGGAAAAGCATCAAATTACGTTGTGATTTTACAAGTTAAGTACCAAAACATCATGTTTTACAACAAATCAACAGAAAAAGCAGTTCAATACATGGTAACAATATGTAGTAATTACTGTATTTATGAATTTATTACCTAAAACATAGCAATGTATTGAAACAGTTGTGGATTCGGGCAGAAGACAGACTGCATTGGATAATACAGAACATTGGATGAGCGAAGATTGGATAAGTGAGACTCTACTATATTGTGGGTTATCTGCCTTGATAATTGGGGTTATATGAATTTGTGGAAGGGCTCTTGGTTATACAGTATATTTATAATAAAGCAGGTGATATGGGCAATGGTTTGATCATATGTGAATACAATCTACTCATTATTCAGTAAATTAATATGAGTAATTGACTGAGATTTGTTATATGAGATGAAACCTTTAACTAATGACTGAACTGAGATATAAGCCAGCATAGCAAGCATGATTGAGCCTGACAGACCCATGTTTAGAACTGTGGGGAAGAATGACAGCATAAAAATGGAAGGAAATTATTTGTGACATGCCCTTCATTTAGCTACATGGCATTTCATTTGCAATGTAATGTATATCAAGTAATTCAAGTATAATTGGAATGGACTTGCAGTATAGGGAAACAGATATAGATAATTGCAGTTAATTCCCCCTGTATTAGGGGCAATAAACTAAAATCCTATTACTCCTACAGAATATATGTTCTGTGGGCCTTAAAATCTAAATTGGTATCTGTATAATAGGAAGCGAAAGTGTAACAAAACTTTTCACATGTATCATCATTTAAACATTAAAATATGAAAATTCTTACACACAGCATCAGCTGAGGAGTGCCTTCCATGTGTTCCATGTAGCTTGTGATGGATCATTGTAATTCACTAACAGGATGCTGGTCATCGTCAGATCTTAATTTTAATCTGGACCCTAACACTTACTATATGAAAATTAAAAAATATCCAGCAATCAAGGTTAATAAGAGATTATTTTAGATAAAATACCTGCAAATCTCAGGGTTCCCTTGAGCATGGTAATACCTCCCTCATGTATCTTGAGGGCAAATTTTGGTTTCAGTCCTGTCACTTAAGTTTGCCATTAGAGAGACAAGTGTATACCTCTCTTCTAAAGCTAATTTCTACTTGTGGTTGTTGCATTGTGAAATGGATTTATTTATTTACCCTATTTATACCCTGACTTTCTCAACCTCGTGGGGGACTCAAGGTGGCTTACATACATAGGCAATGATTCAAGGCCATGTTAACATACATTCATAAAAATAAACAAATATATTAAAATAATCATTAAAAACATATCAAACCTTAAAAACACTTATTAAAATCAATTTATCCAAAGTCTTGAGGGGCTTCAGCTCCCCCCCCCCCCATTCTAAGGGTGGTCCGCAAGAAGGCCTTACTGGTACATTATTTAAACGGTTATGTTTATTCATATCATAATCTGATCACCATGCTCAATATATCCCATATGCATGGGGGTATTGGGATAACGATACAAAAGGTTTGCTAGGATAGATCCTCTCTCACTCAGACTCAGTCCCCCTCCCAAATCAAACTCATTCCCCCGAATCAAATTCTAGGCTATGGTACTGAGTGGAGCTGATATGACAGAGGAGTTGTATACACCTTGTACCCTGGTCCAGTTAGAAATCTGGCTGCTGCCCATTGAAATAGTTGAAGCTTCCGAATAGTCTTCAAAGGCAACACCTCATAGAGCGTGTTGCAGTGTTCTATTCTCAAAATTGGCCTGGTCTCTAATTCATTTGGGATGTGTAACTATATATTCTTCATTTTAAGAATTTCTGTGGTAGGTTATAATGTCCAGTAACCAATATCCATTAGCGGAGCTATTGTTGCCTAGGAACATGGTTCAACTTTTCCTCTTGGTTATACCAGGTCAGGTGGTGGCTATACCAGGTCAGGCATGTTTTTAGAGTGATGTAAACCGATATTCCCTCATATTGCTAAATTAGTCTGCAAGAGTTTCATCTGTTCAATGCAGATGAATTGCAGCAATATGCAATCCTTAGTCACACGCCTGTTAAACATTGGACAACATATTTAAAAGTACTATAAATATTATAGAATGTGAAGTATTGTACTTTGGGAACACCCATAACCGCTGGCATTGGCAAGAACTGCATTACATAAACAGTTATGTGATTTTAAAAAATAGATCAGTTTTGGATAACAACAACAACCAAATCACATGTCAAAGGTGTAACTTTCGTAACGGTTACACATATCTGAATTTGTATCAAGGATGAGAAGCCAGGACCTGTGTGAGACTTCTGAAGTAGGAAGAACCCAATATTTATTACTAAATGAACTGATTCCTCTGTTCTTTAAATGGTACATAAAACACATGGTGAAAATACCGTAAAAGCACAATTTCTTTCTAATCTTATATAATAGGCAAAGTCAAGCTAGTACTTGGATAGGAAACCACCAGCAAATACCAATTGCAATAGGCTATTGATCAGGAGAATAAAATGGCCAACTCACATCTGATTATTCCTTCTCTTTAAAAACCCTATGAAATGAATGAGGTTGCCACAAGTTATCAGGTGACTTATAGGTACCTACACCCACCCACACCAAAACAACAAAGGTTAAAAAGCAAAGGTGAATGGGAATGGAATCCTGCCTAACTTCCCGTGACTAGCAGATTTGGAAGGTTCAATTGGGTTTATCACGATATGCAAGTGTGTCACCAGGATTATACTGACATATGGCTGACATATCCTTATCATGTATGTAACTCCAAGAATGCAGTGGTCAGTTATCATTTTTACAGGGGCATGCATAGTTCCTGTAACTATTATAGGAATCACGGTCAGTTTCTTGAATACTCTACATCTCCTAGTGAAATAAATGGGAAGTCCCTACCCATTGCCCCTTTTTCCTTTTTCTTATTATTATTAGACTAATTGAGTCATAGAATTGGAAGGAACTCCAAGGACCATGTAGGCTGGTTCTACATTGTCCTATATCCCAGGATATGATCCCAGATTATCTGTTTCACACTGGATTATATGAGTCTGCAATGCCAAATAATCTGGAATAAACAGATAATCTGGGATCAGATCCTTGGATAAAGGGCAGTGTGGAAGGGCCCTGAGTTCAACTACCTGCCATGCACTAATACTTCACTGAAGCACTTCTGAGAGATTGTCATCCAACCTCTGTTTACATTTTAAGTTTTCTTGAGATCAGTTCTAGTTGTTGAAGCCTGGTGATGTAAACAAGACTCTTGAATTAGTGTGTCCCACTACATGCAATCTTGATCCTTGCTCATCTAGATTCTTTAGATCTAGCAGACATGGATTAACTGGGTGATTCCAAGGGGTGGTAAATACTGCACTACATCAGTGGGTGATCCTTGCTGTCAAAAAGGACCTCCCTGGACCCAGCAATATATAACTACCACTTTCTTAGTAATATCTCAAATTTGGGAAATATGCTTAAATGTGTGATGGCTAGGCAGCTTCAGATGGTATGAGAGAATAGCTAACCAAATTTGAGTGATGGAGGTTCTAAATGAGACAAACACTAAATGGTTTTTAATGTCTTTACCAATAAGAGATGGTTTTGTAATGTTTTTTTAGTATATTACATGTCTTAATTATTACAGAGTTTTATATTTATTGGTAATGTCTCCACGTATTATGATTTTCTATTTTGATTTCACTATTTTGATCTGGTTATGTGTTCATTATTAATTATATTGTATTTTCTTTGTTGTAAATCACCCTGAGTCTCCCTGGGAAGAGAGGGTGGGATACAAATAAAGCATTATTATTATTATTTGCTTTAACTGACAACCTACTATGGGGGAAAGACAGGGGAAGTAGTAGAATCAGACAGCTTAATGTTTTTACATGTTATGTTGAAAGGTATTGATTGCCCCACAGTCCTCAACTAAGACTTGAATTGGAAGACCCCCCACCAGTCATAGTCTGTTACTGTATCTCTCTCTCTCTCTCTCTCTTCATTTCAACAGAAATCAATCTATAAAAATTGTGTTCTAGAGCTGATGAAAAGAGTCTGAGAAAAACATATTTTTGTTGAAAAGTCTTATTTCCCAGAAACACAAAAGTCGCATGTGGTATCCAAAGAGACATGTTTCTTTAGTTTGACACAGTGTACAAATCATCATCATCATCATCATCATCATCATCTAACTTTAACTGTATCCTACGACCATCTCCCCGAAGGGACTCAGGGCAGTTCACAGAAAGCACTCAGTAGTGCAACAATGCACAAAATTCAGTGAAGTATATGTACACTTACCAATAACAGGTAAGCTCACATGACAATATATACATGAAACAGCATATAAATCACTACTAATTTAAAATTCAATAAAACGCAGCAAAGCTAGGGCTATATGCAGGCTGTGTACAATATCAGTCACATAAAGTGCTAATGTGAAACAATGAGTAAGTCCTTAAATTTAATGATTAAAGTACTACCGTACTAATCATGGTCCAAAGGCTTGTTTAAAAAGCCATATCTTCAGTTGTGTCTGGAAGGCTTGGAGCGTGGGGACTAGCCTGATCTCTGATCTCTGTTTCCTGCATAACAGTTCTTTACCAATGAACAGTTACTTTCCAAAGTGCCTATGGGCAAATGTTGGTTAGGTGCACATGGGAAAGAATTAACACACATGTACAAACACACGATCTTCTAGTCTTCTCAGAAATAAGGTGGGAATGCATACCTTGATTTGCCATGACTCTGTTGCTTACAGCAAAACCATAATGGAGGCCAAAGGTACAACCTTAGTTTCATGGCATAAATCCCTGCACTCTTAAGAAATTTTGGGAAACCTGTGAGCAATACCTGGAAAGCAGACAGTCACAAATCTGTCTGTTTGGTATAATACTGCAACATGCTGCTCACTTGTCCAAATGGTGAGAAGTCTGGTGCCAGTGCTACAGGATTTATTTTCTTTTGGATGAGATTTCTTTTAGAAGCTCAGGTGTTCTATTGTTTTATCAGTAAGTATAGAAGAAGAGCCTTGGGAAGCAAGATTATTAAATCTTTAGCCAGCAAATGAATGTATCAAGCTTCATATTCCCAGAACAACAATTTGGACCTTCTCAGGATATCCTCCCCATTATTCTACTCCATTTGCTACAAGTGAAACTAAATTCCAGGTGTCTTTCTCTGCTTCTGTTGAAGTGTGCAGTCTCTGCTCACTATTTCCCTCCAACTCCAGTGAATATTGCATTCCAAAGGCTATGGCTATCCAGAAATTTCTGGCTAAAATCATGGGGCCTTTATACATGTGTAGTATAGATATGGATACAGATGATATAAAGATTTAGAATCATGTATAATTGGCCATCAATCCCTATGATCCCTGAACAGCACAGGGAATGCTAAGGAGTGATGGAAGTTACAGTCTTATGCAACTGGAGAGCCATATGTTCCTTGTCCATGCTTTAGGCACAGCATTTGCATAGATCCAAAACAGTACCTCATTACAATGTTATTAAAATGACTATTCATTGTGGATACTTAGAAATATCACCCTTACTGAATCCAAGCCATGCATGGGAAATCTATTGTACAGCCTCCTGGCTAAATTAATCACACAAGGGAGAAATCAAAAGCAGCCTTTTCTATACTATACAATATAATGTTACACAATTATCCAGGTGTGCCACAGTGGTTTTTCTCTCAACACCTCTATGGATTATTCAGATATTGGCAGGCTCAAGATGCTAAAGTAGATGAATAGATTCGATAACGGTATAGTCATTATTAAATAGACAGTTGACAATTCAAAGCTTATGCAATAATGCACTCTTTAAAAAGCTAAAGTGAAGTACATCTGTACAAGCGATTAAATGGTTGCTGTTTTAAAATGTTTTAACCAAAAGCTACTTGCAGAAAACATGATGCAACACTATCACGGAGCTAACTGAACACAAAGTGTAGGAAATCAACATTATTTAGTGTGATTAAATAGTAAGGTAGAGCTTTTGCTCAATTCTACAACACATATCTTGCACAAAAAAAGGTCTAAATTCTAGCTTGTTCCTACTATGTACAACCATTGTCACTTAGGGTTACTTACTTACCTAGGCGATCCCTCATAGCCCGAGGATGATGGTTCTCAGCAGTGGGACCATAGGTGGCTGTGGAGCCCTATTCCTGATACTCATATTCTCCCGCAGTAAAAACATCAATTTCTAAGTGGAAGGCAGTCCTGGTTAGGATTGGCTTGGCATGCCTTACTCTTGACATGTTTCTCCCGTTCACCCTCTATTCGTGCCTCTTCAAATTCTGCAGCACTGCTGATCACAGCTGACCTCCAGTTAGAGAGCTCAATGGCTTCCCAATTCTCAGTGCCTATACCACAGTTTTTAAGGTTGGCTTTAAGCCCACCTTTGAATTTATTTTCCTGTCCACCAATATTATGTTTCCAGTTCTTGAGTTGGGAGTATAGTAAATGCTTTGGGAGATGGTCATTGGGCATTCAGACAATGTGGCCAGTCCAACAGAGTTGATGGTATAGGAGCAACGCTTCAATGCTGATGGTCTTTGCTTCTTCCAGCATGCTGACATTTGTCCTCCTGTCTTTCCAAGAGATTTGCAGGATTTTTGAAGGCAACTCTGATGGAATCATTCTAGGAGTTGAGTGTGATGTCTGTAGACCGTCCATGTTTCACAGGCGTATAGCAGGGTTGGGAGGACAATAGCTTTATAAACAAGCACCTTTGTCTCTCTATGGAAGTCCTGGTCCTCAAACACACTCGGCTTCATTCGGAAAAATGCTGGACTTGCAGAGCTCAGGTGGTGTTGTATTTCAGTTTCAATGTTGACTGTTGTGGAGAGGTGGCTGCCAAGGTAGTGGAAATATTTTCTAATGTTACACCATTAACCATGGTACTACATCTTGCCTGCATGCAACAAGGGAGATAAGACTCCCTTTTCAGAAAACCAGGGGTGGACAAGGGAAAGTGAAAAGAAGATGGTGAAAGGTTGTGGAATGACTGGTTATCCTCAAGGACAGACCCTGCCAGAAGTGAACACTCTTCCCAACACCCCCCCCCCCCCCACTTTCCCCTGCTTCCCTCCTGCCCGTCTGATGAAGTCCTTAAAGAAGTGTGACCGAATGAAATGCTCTAGAATTAATCTTTCACAGAACTTACTGCCCAATGTCCAAAAGGTTTCCTGCTTGTTTTGCAGTCAGACATATAAATCCAGTGTAGTTGAATTTAAGGTATAAAAAATACAGGCAGTTCTCCTGTGAGAGTTGGGATTTTGGCAGACATAAACTGTCACTATCAATCAAAGTTCAGTCAAAACACTATTTTCCAGGTGTTACAAATAAGTTTAGCTGCAATCTCTCTCTTCTAATACTAGAATGATAGGAATGGGAATCATCTGCTTTTTAAAGAAAAACCCAATTATGAATTATAAGAATAATGAGATAATTTTATCATAGATACATCAAAAGTATATGATTCTACAGCAAAAATAATCAGAACAGAGAAGGCACAGGGGGAAAATAAAAATGCAAACTCATTCCTCCCATAGAATGGATGCAATATACTATCACCCAGTGTTTGAAGAAGCTATCCCACAATGTATTTCTTTTGTAACTACAGTAGTATATTGCTTCTCCAACCTTAGCTCATCCAACATTCTGTATTATCCAACTCAGTCTGCCTCCTGCCCAGATCCACAGCTGTTTCAATACATTGCTATGTTTTGGTGCTAAATTCATAAATACAGTTAGAATCTTTGTAATTCAGAATAAATTCGGAAAGTTTTGCTTTTTGAAGCGATGTTGAAGTTTTTAAGGATACTGGAAGTCCCTTTGCTCTTCCGAAGCTTTTTCCACCATTTCTGTTGTGAAGCAATAAGTGAGTCTGAAATGATTCCTGGCCTCGGCTCAAGCCTGGGAAGCCCATGAGCCTGGGAAGCATTTTAAAACCAAGTGGCTGACTTTCCTCCCTCCCCTCTCCCCATGAGCCTGGGAAGCATTTTAAAACTGAGTGGCTGACTTCCCTCTCTCTCCTCTCCTCATGAGCCTGGGAAGCATTTTAAAACCGAGTGGCTGACTTTCCTCCTCTCTTCTCCCTGTGACCCTGGGAAGCATTTTAAAACTGAGTGGCTGACTTTCCTCCTCTCTTCTCCCTGTGACCCTGGGAAGCATTTTAAAACCGAGTGGCTGACTTTCCTCCTCTCTTCTCCTTGTGACCCTGGGAAGCATTTTAAAACTGAGTGGCTGACTTTCCTCCTCTCTTCTCCCTGTGACCCTGGGAAGCATTTTAAAACTGAGTGGCTGACTTTCCTCCTCTCTTCTCCCCGTGAGCCTGGGAAGCATTTTAAAACCGAGTGGCTGACTTTCCTCCTCTCTTCTCCTTGTGACCCTGGGAAGCATTTTAAAACTGAGTGGCTGACTTTCCTCCTCTCTTCTTCCCGTGACCCTGGGAAGCATTTTAAAACTGAGTGGCTGACTTTCCTCCTCTCTTCTTCCCGTGAGCCTGGGAAGCATTTTAAAACTGAGTGGCTCACTTTCCTCCTCTCTTCTCCCCATGAGCCTGGGAAGCATTTTAAAACTGAGTGGCTCACTTTCCTCCTCTCTTCTCCCCATGAGCCTGGGAAGCATTTTAAAACCGAGTGGCTGACTTTCCTCCTCTCTTCTCCCCATGAGCCTGGGAAGCATTTTAAAACCGAGTGGCTCACTTTCCTCCTCTCTTCTCCCCATGAGCCTGGGAAGCATTTTAAAACCGAGTGGCTCACTTTCCTCCTCTCCTCTCCCCATGAGCCTAGGAAGCATTTTAAAACTGAGTGGCTCACTTTCCTCCTCTCCTCTCCCCATGAGCCTGGGAAGCATTTAAAAACCGAGTGGCTCACTTTCCTCTCTCTCCTCTCCCCGTGACCCTGGGAAGCATTCTAAAACCGAGTGGCTCACTATCCTCTCTCTCCTCTCCCCGTGACCCTGGGAAGCATTTTAAAACCGAGTGGCTCACTATCCTCTCTCTCCTCTCCCCGTGACCCTGGGAAGCATTTTAAAACCGAGTGGCTGACTTTCCTCTCTCTCCTCTCCCCGTGACCCTGGGAAGCATTTTAAAACTGAGTGGCTCACTATCCTCTCTCTCCTCTCCCCGTGACCCTGGGAAGCATTTTAAAACCGAGTGGCTGACTTTCCTCTCTCTCCTCTCCCCGTGACCCTGGGAAGCATTTTAAAACCGAGTGGCTCACTTTCCTCTCTCTCCTCTCACCGTGACCCTGGGAAGCATTTAAAAACCGAGTGGCTCACTATCCTCTCTCTCCTCTCCCCGTGACCCTGGGAAGCATTTTAAAACCGAGTGGCTGACTTTCCTCTCTCTCCTCTCCCCGTGACCCTGGGAAGCATTTTAAAACCGAGTGGCTCACTATCCTCTCTCTCCTCTCCCCGTGACCCTGGGAAGCATTTTAAAACCGAGTGGCTGACTTTCCTCCTCTCTTCTCCCCATGATCCTGGGAAGCATTTTAAAACTGAGTGGGTCACTTTCCTCCTCTCTTCTTCCCGTGAGCCTGGGTAGCATTTTAAAACTGAGTAAGAACATAAGAACATAAGAAGAGTCATGCTGAATCGGACCTCAGCCCATCTAGTCCAGCATTCTGTATCACACAGTGGCCCACCAGTTGTACACGGGGATCTCGAGCAGAAGGGAGGGCAAAACCCTGACCTGCTCCCGACCCCCCAGGGAAATCCTGCCTACCTCAACCACCTCCGAGGTAGTACTTGAATGTCCTTTTCAGTAACTACCAATACACTTGGTATCCATGAATCTGTCTAATCCTGCCTTGAAGTTGTTCAGGCTGACAGCTGTCACAACCTCTTCTGGAAGTAAATTCCATAACCCAATGACCCTCTGGGTGAAGAAATATTTCCCTTTATTAGTCCTAATTTTCCTACCTTGGAGCTTCAGGGAGTGCCCTCTAGTCCTAGTGTTTTGTGACAAAGAAAATAATTTTTCTTTATTCACCTTTTTATCCCATGCATGATTTTATACACTTCGATCAAGTCACCTCTTAAATGCCGTCTTTCAAGGCTGAAAAGACCAAGGTGTTGCAACCTGATTTCATAAGGGAGCCGCTCCATCCCTTGGATCATTTTTGTTGCCCTTTTCTGTACCTTTTCCAGTTCCGTTATATCCTTCTTAAGGTGCGGAGACCAGAATTGTACACAGTACTACAAATGTGGCCTTACCATAGATTTGTAGAGAGGTAACACAACATTTGCTGACCTATTTTCGATTCCCTTTCTGATCATGCCTAGCATAGAATTTTCTTTTTTCACTGCTGCTGCGCACTGGGTTGACATCTTCATTGAGCTGTCCACCAAGACCCCAAGATCCCTTTCCTGGTTTGTCTCGGAAAGCTTTGACCCCATCAATTTGTAGGTGTAGTTGGGGTTCTTTGCCCCGATGTGCATGACTTTACACTTGTTTAGGTTAAAATGCATTTGTCACTTTGTTGCCCATTCACTCAATTTCGAGAGATCTTTCTGGAGCTCTTTACAATCAGTTTCATTTTTAACTACCCTGAACAATTTAGTGTCGTCTGCAAACTTTGCTACCTCAGAATTCACTCCTACATCCAGATCATTAATAAATAAATTAAAAAGTAACGGACCCAAAACTGAACCTTGGGGTACGCCACTTCTCACCTCTTTCCACCCAGAGAAATGACTCACTTTCCTCTCTCTCCTCTCCCCATGAGCCTGGGAAGCATTTTAAAACCAAGTGGCTGACTTTCCTCCCTCTCTTCTCCCTATGAGCCTGGGAAGCATTTTAAAACCAAGTGGCTGACTTTCCTCCTCTCTTCTCCCCATGAGCCTGGGAAGCATTTTAAAACCAAGTGGCTGACTTTCCTCCTCTCTTCTCTCCATGACCCTGGGAAGTGTTTTAAAACTGAGTGGCTGACTTTCCTCCTCTCTTCTCCCCTTGATCCTGGGAAGCATTTTAAAACCGAGTGGCTCACTTTCCTCCTCTCTTCTCCCCGTGAGCCTGGGAAGCATTTTAAAACCGAGTGGCTCACTATCCTCTCTTCTCCCCTTGAGCCTGGGTCATGGGGAGAAGAGAGGAGGAAAGTCAGCCACTTGGTTTTAAAACGCTTCCCAGGCTATCCTCCTCTGTTCTCCCCGTGAGCCTGGGAAGCATTTTAAAATGGAGGGATGACTAACCCTTTGCTTCCCTTCCCTTTTCTGGAGTAAAACAACTACTTTCAAAGTAAAGACCACCCAATGAAACAGGAAATAACACTTTCAAACCATTAAGGAAGGATTCAGAAGTCTTGGAAGTTTTGAAAACTTTTTTCTGTGAAAATCGGAATTGAATTTAGAATTTAGAATCGAACCACCAGCACCCCCTACATCTGAAATGAGTTTTGAACTATTTTTTAATCAAACAAGCCTAGTAATTACTACATAATGTTACCATATATTGAACTGCTTTTTCTGTCAATTTGCTGTAAAACATGACGTTTTGGTGCTTAATTTATAAAATCATAATGTAATTTGACTTTTAATAAGCTTTTCCTTAATCCCTCCTTACTATGCAACATTTTCGCTTATCGAACATTTTGCCGGCCCATTTATGTTGGATAAGCGAGACTCTACTGTACTGGAAAAGTTACCTTTTGGCCCCATGTCAGTCAGGACATTATAGTTCAAAAAAGTAACTTTTCAAAGTTCAAAAGAGGGTTGAACAAAAGTGGAAGGAGAATTGAGAAAGTTGGTAATATTTTATTGTGTGCAGGGGAATAATTTATGAACCTTTTGCCTGAGTCTCTATTAATAGTATCGATTTTAATGGGAGAGAGAACTTAATCTCTGTGGAGGGAGAAACTTACTACATGATGAAGAAAACTAGGATGGAATATTTTTCCTTGATGATAATTTTATGCTGTTTTTCTGTTATTGCTTTAAGGTAAAATATGAAGGTCGGGCTTGTTTGTCATTGTGTAGATTGACTTCATGGAAGAGTAGCCTCTTGTCCCTACCTCTGACTTCCATGTATTGATAAGATTAGCTGCTCACAGCAGATCAATGGAATACATGGAATGTGTAGGGTCTACTCATATGACAAACTCATGCAAAATACGGTAAAGGACTATGCACATGTTAACGGTGTTTTTTTCTCATTATTAGACCATATAAAATCCTTATTTAACTTTACACCATAAACTGTTCAGAATCTATTATTCCATAACATTGGAATTCTGCAAAAATTGACTCATTGTTCACATGTGAATATATATCCATGGATTTATCATCACTCAGTGATTTCACACTTGGTGAATGGTAGCAAAGATTTGTTTGAACTTGAACTGATTGAAAAATATGATATTGGGGTGACAGCAGGAGATATGAAAATTATATCTGCATTGAGTGATTTGTAGTAGTTTAATATGCAAACAAAACCTATCAGCAGATGAAAATAGTCCCATGCAAACTTTGGGAGGGTGCGTCCATTTGTGCCAATTGGCATTATTGCAAAAGAATAATTTCATAATGGGTGACATGGAAGAAACCTGAAATACATTAGAATCTATATGCCATTCATAGATTCAGCCTTTGGTTTATTTCAACTTTATCTCTTTTCTTGATAGTGTAATTATACTCTCCATATATGACCAACATTTCCCTTGAAAAATGATTAATAAATTATCCTTCCTATGATAATAATAATAATATAGCCTACTAATACCAGTGCTAACAAGTATATTGTCAGGCTGTACTGTATGTTAGAACTAGAGCAAACAGTCAAACATAATAGCTCCATAATCTTACTGAAGGAATTCATTTTGGAAGTGGAATTTTGCTAATCATTTGTCTGTTTTCTAATTTTGTTAGCACAATTGTTTGATCTTTCCTAGCCTTAAGAGAGGAAAGATACCCAAGGGAGAACTGAAGTGAGTAAATCTATCCACAATCTTTAACAATTTGTTTTTTTAATATAAAAAGAGGTTAATTGACATACAAAACTAGCATATCCACAAGATATTCCCTGCCATTCTTTCTTTTAGTTTTTAAATTACACTGAATAGAATATAAATCTCAAGGATAATAAGCCAATCACATAATTAAGACATAATATTTCAAAATTTGAATTTGGTATCTGAAGTGGGTTGGATTAGGTTTGAATTGGTCCAATCCAAACTACCAAATTGAGGGGATTTTGTGTAGCCCTGCTAGATGCAACCCCTTCAAGGCGTTTAAATTCACTTACAGAGTGATTTGTTCACTCTTATTAGAAGTGAGTCATCTGGATTTTAGTGGGGTTTGCTCCCACTTAAGTAACACTGGTTTGCAGCTTTCATATTTGAATATCCAAAAAAGCCCTGATGGATCTGAACCAGGGCCCATTTTGTCCTGTTGCAAAGTGCTGGGGGAGGGCTGGAAGCATAGTTGCTTATTGTCCCTTTCTCCAGTGTCCCAGAAATCCTTTCGTTGGTGGGGCTGCATGGCTGAAAAAGTAGGTTTTTAAATGCAACATCAGGAGACATAACTATGGTAACAAAGCTCTTCCATTGTAGCTATGTCTCCCCATGCAAGATCTCAAGATCCAGAGTTTTCAGAATGACGTGGATTTTTAATATGAAAGGATAATTTTGCACACAATTTTTGCAAACAAAAATATTTTGGCCTACCCCTACCCCCCTTAACTTCTTCACCCCATTTCTGGAAATAGTTTGTTCTTTGGTTCAACCCCTCCCACCTTTTTTCAACTGCCACATCCCCCAAGCACTCATGACTCCTTTTTTTGGTACAAAAATCACGTGTCTCTGGAAACAATGTGTTTTTGCTTACACAAATGTCTTCAGATATGGGTGCATGTGGAATTTGTTCAAAGTGCATTTTTAATCAAATCCATGTGAGTCACGTTTCCTATCCTGTTATATGGATTAGAATGGAGTCCTCATTTTGAGAACAGCTCAAAATTGCACCAAAATATATATGTAGGATCAAATGATGTGTGTGTGTGTGTGTGTGTTTGTGCACACATATGAATAAAATCCACTTGAGGATAGTTTACACATGCACCCGCTTCAATTAAATACAGCAAAGGAAAGCATGTTTTTAGAGATTTGGATTGTAGGAAGAGGCTCCCTGTGAAGCAGAGTCTCTTTTGTCTATCAGATATAGATATGGATGACAGATGAGGGCATGACTAACCCTCTCCTTCTTCTACGTGTTTCTCAATCTCTGCTCCTCCAGGTGTTTTGGACTTCAGCTCCCAGAAATCCTAGCCAGCTTAACTGTTAGGAATTGTGGGAACTGAAGTTCCAAATATCTGGAAGAACAGAGTTTGAGAAACACTTTTCTAACATATTTTAGATTATCTCTGCCCTGAATCCTTAGGTACAGTTTGAGATTTGGATCCAGAACTATATATCAATCCCAATGTCACAGATTCCTTAATCAATGACAAGTGCCCTCTTTATTCTATCCCAGACAGAGGTAGATTGTGGAAGCACTGGCTCCAAAAAGAAGAAGAAAATGATGCAAAGATGTAATAATAGATATGATGTTGTGAGTATTTATAAATCTCCTAAAATTGTTGCTTTTGTAGAGAAATTCAGATTACCAGCACTGAAATGTAACATCAGCCTATATTCTCAGTAGCCAATTAGTGTGTTTCTTTACTAATTATATCTATTTATAAAGTACATTTTTTAATCCAAGGGGGAGGCTTACATTACTAGTTTCCACTACTAAGAAAGAAAGAAAAATGCTAAAATTATGAAGTACTTGCTAAAATTTGGCTCTTCTAATATTTCATGTTGTCCTTCTGGGGCCTCACACTAATGACTTCCCCAAAAGTGATGGGGATAGAGGATAGCCAAGACCACAGCATTTAATGATTATTCATTACACTCAATAATGTTTTTTTTAAAGAACGCAAACTCATCCTGACTGAGGCCATTTGTATTTTTAACCAAGATTCTATGCTGTTCATCTGGAAAATCACTAATGGGGAAATGGACAGGTATTGGGAGAATCTGTTTTCCTACACTTCCTGAGTCATATTTCTAGGGATTTCATTCTATGGCCTTTTTCAGGTTGCTAATGGTTTGTGTTTCGGAATGTGATATTGATGGTTATTTATGCCTAGCATCTCTTTCCCCCCAGTTATGCATCAAGCATCTGGACTCCATATGGAAACTTTACTTATTCAATTTAGCAAAGGTATCTTCAGATAAGTAGGGGAGGGGGGAATTGACTGCAGGACCAGGAAGAGTCATTTGGCAATCCTGGGAGAAGGACAAGCAACTCATATTCTTGCCCCTAGGGATTTAAGCATCTATCATAAGGAGCCACCTGGTTTCTCAAGAATTAATTTTAGGCAAAGTTTCAGTTGGAGCAGGATGGGAGGTGGGGGTGGAGAAACATCTACCGACTTCCAGGCTTTTCCTGGATTTTGAGGTCTGTTCAGTTTATTAGAACTGAAGTAAGCTGAAAACAAAGGATGCTGTGAATCCAAGCACATAGACATTCACAGGCACACACAAAACAAAAACCCAAAATACAATACAGTTGTTCTAAATTAATAATAATAGTAATAATTACACAGACCGATTGATAACTGGCAAATAGAGGGAGAAAACATGGAGATAGTGACAGACTTTGTATTTCTAAGTGCAAATATTACTGCAGACACAGACTGCAGCCAGGAAATCAGAAGACATTTACTTCTTAGGAGGAGAGCAATGGCAATCTCGATAAAATAGTGAAGAGTAGAGATATCACACTGGCAACAAAGATCTGCATAGTTGAAGCAATAGTATTCCCCATAGTAACCTATGGATGTGAGATCTAGACCATAAGGAAGACTGAATGAAGGAAGATAGACACTTTTGAACTGTGGTGCTAGAGCAGACCTGGGCAATTGCCGGCCCTCCAGGTGTTTTGGACTTCAACTCCCAGAAATCCTAGCCAGTTTACCAGCTGTTAGGATTTCTGGGATTTGAAGTCCAAAACACCTGGAGGGCCGGCAATTGCCCAGGTCTGTGCTAGAGGAAAATTCTGAGAGTGGCTTGGACCAAGAGAAGATCAAACCAGTCCATATTCCAAGAAATAAAGCCCAATGGCTCATTGGAGGGAAGGATATTAGAGGCAAAGATGAAGTACTTTGGCCACATCATGAGAAGACAGGAAAGCTTGGAGAAGACAATGATCCTGGAGAAAATGGAAGGAAAAGGAAGAGGGGCCTACCAAGGGCAAGATGGATGGATCGTATCCGTGAAGTGACTGGCTTGATTTTGAAGGAGCTGGGGTTGGTGACGGCCAACAGGGAGCTCTGGCGTGGGGTGGTGGTCCATAAGGTCACGAAGAGTCGGAAATGACTGAACCAATAAACAACAACAAAATGATGGATTCAGTTTCAAAGCAGTATATTCTATGATGGCAACATATTATTATTATTTATTTATTTCCGGCATTTTACCCCGCTCTTCTCAACCCCCGAGGGGGGACTCAGAGCAGCTTACAGAAAGGCACAATTCGATGCCCACACAGTAAAACACAATATAAAACCGCAGAAACATTCAACATTAAAATACAGTTACATTAAGCATCAAAAAGTTACAAACAATGTAATGAGTTAAGTTATTAAATTTCACGGGACCTTTCTCACTATGCACTCATAGCACCATGATTCCACTTAAACTGCCACAAGAACATCCTAGAAAATCCTGGGATTAGCTATTCTCAGATATTTAATGTATTTTTTAAATTTTAAAATAAAAACAATTTTGTGTTATCATGTTTTTAGTCCTCTCTTGTCTTAGCTGTGTTGTTTTTAATTTGTTGGACCCATTGAGAAAAAAAGCGGGACAGAAATAAAACATTTTTAAACATTATGGTATGCTTTAAATGCCAAAATGAATATGTTTTGCTCCACATGTTGTATTTTTACATTTCTTCCACCTTCCCAAGTAAATTTTAAATACAATGCCTCTGTTCAGATCGCAGTTCAAGTACTTCCAATGATGGCAAGCAAGAAAAGAGGCACACTCTCAGACTGGTCTGGTTTCTTCCTTCCAAGAATGTAAATGAGTTTCAGACTCCAGCACAGTATCAAGCATCTGTATGTTCCACATCTTCCTGAAACTGGCAAAATAAATTTAGTGCTGAAACTGAGAAGAAAATGGGCCTGACAGATTCATTCTGGGCATCCTTTCCTGGCATTTGCATTGCCAAATCATGATCACTGTAAAAGCAATTCCTTTCCTCCTTGAGTAAATGCCATAGAACAGTTCCAATAAGAACAGCCACACAGACCACAAAGAAGGTGCGGGGGACTTAGTAAGTCTGATAGCTTGGAATGGGTGTGGACTTGTATGTAAGAAAAGGGCCCATTCATGAGTTCAAAACAAAAGTGAAGATTTCAGTTTGTGGTGTATTTGGTGTGTTTGTGGTACATGAAGGCAAGAAATAATAAAATTTTGTACTCAAGCACCAAAAGATACTGGAGAAAGAGGGGGGGAGCAGAGGGGGAGAGGGAGGGATAGATGGAGGAGAAATGAGACACACAGAGTGGCATAGCACACACAGGGTGGTTCTAGACAGAACTTTAATTCATGCCCAATTGGGTTTTGGGCCCGCACTGCAGTCCACATATACCCTCGAAAGCTTGTGCTTTTCTGGGGGACCTCCTACTAAGGCATCCAGACACAAAAGAAAGCTCTTCAGAAAAGTCTTTAAAAGAAACAATAACTTACCCGGTTGGCATTTTCCTGCTATCAGCCCTCTCCTGGCACGTAGAAATGACATGGCAGGAGAAGGGGAAGGAGGAAAATCGTTCCTGCCCCTGCTTCTCCTTAAGTCATTTCTACGTGCCAGGAGAGGGCCGGCAGCAGGGAAATGCCAACCAGGTAAGTTATTTTTTTTCTTTTTAATGCTTTTTAAAGGAGTGGGTGGGGCTGTCTTGGGTTTTTCAAGCTCCAGGAGCCCAAAAATCCCAAGACAGCTATGTGGATTGGGATTGGAAATTGTTTGATGCCATCCCTGGGCCCAATCCACATCAGTGCCCACAGTTAGAAAAACTTTGATCTTTCCAGCTGTCGAACCACTTTGGCACAAAGCAGGATTTTGGTGGGAGGGCATCACAGAGACACAGAATAGTGAAGCGAGAGCTCATAGAGGCGGGGAAAGACAAAACAAAGTGATAGGAGAAAAAGACATGAGAAGAAGCAAGAGAATGATACAATATAATGTACACTTAAATGGCAGGCTAAAATTAGTGGAATGGAAATAATATATTGTTTTCAATGAAAACATGATTACCTTAAGTCGGTGGTTCCTTACTAGGGGTCCATGGACCACAGGTGGCCTGCAAGAAACAGAAAAGTGGTCTGGGGTGTGTGTGTGACTATATAGCATGGCAACATTGTCAATACCTTTTTAAAATATGGGATCTGCACGTTGAATATTTTTCTAGACAAGAGAAAGAAGCCACTCCATTGTTTCTGATATGCTCAAAACCTAAGGATGTTTATTCAAAAGTAGTGGTAGTTTAATTCAATGGAACCTGGAAAGTATTCTTAGGATAATGATTCATCCCACCATGGGTTTTTTTTGGGCGGGGGGGTTGCCATTTACTAGATTTTGCTGACATATTTGCTTGAATCATCAGGAGCCATTACAAGGCTGGAATCTTTCTATGGACATTCACTGTTTGTGGAACACCATGGTCTACTTAATAATTTCAGTTGAATTGTAGCACCCATGGGTCCGCCCGGGCCACGGGGGAGGGTGACGCACCGGGGTCCCGTTGGCATTGGGACCCGCACAGGCTGAAAGGGACTCGGAGGATGAGTTGGAAGGCCCAGAGCAAGATTGGTCAGCCGTGCCTTTGCCCAGTCCACCGGCAGAGAGTTTAGCCTGGGATTTTGAATGGGAGCATTCTCCCGGGGAAGGAGCGGACCAGGTGGAGATGGGAGGCAGCGAAGCAGATAGCGGAGATAGTTATGAATTCCCAAATGGCCGAGGTTCCCAGGAGCTGGCCGAGCAGCAGATGGAGGCTAGCGGATGGGAAACTTCGGGGGAGGCTGCTTCTCAGGAAGATAGCGATACTAGGCTGGAAGAGCGGGGCCGTTCTCATAACAGGCGCAGGGACATAGAGGAGGGCAGGAGGAGCTGGCATCTGTCCCTAGACCGTCACCGTTCGGAAAGTAGAGACTGGAGGCGCCGGGCCCTAGATCGTCGGGGGTCCCGGCCGAGGGATTAAGTACGGCCCCGTGGGAACTGATCCTCAGTTCTCCGGCCACGTCTATACTGAATAGGCGCGAAGCGGAGTGGGACCACAAGCTAACAGTGGTCATCAAGCCTTGCCTTGCCTTTGCCTTGTTTCCTGAGCCGCAGTGGTTTGCGGCACCTTGCCCTGGTTCCTGATTCGCATTGGATTGCGAAACCTTGTCCTGTTTCCTGATCCGCATTGGTTTGCGGAGCCTTGCCACGCTTCAAGCTATTTGATACCATACTTTGGACTATTTGCTTTATACTTTGAACACTTGCATTTTATTGGACTATATACCTTTTGGACTGTTTTTTATACTCAATAAAGTAGTTAGCCTTTGCTACGTCTCCGTGTGTGTGTTAAAGGGGCAGTTCTAAGTCGGCGTTTGTGACATGAATGGACGGTCTATTTTTTGGGGGTGGGGTGGGGTTAGAAAGCAGGGCCTTTAGTACTTAGCAGTTTCAGTCATACTGATATATTATACTCATTAGGTAGCCATATTTTTAACATGAGAAAAATGGCTTTCAACGTTGCCGTTCATTTTCTGGACAGCAAGAGACACCCCTTGAAAATCAACATGTTGCAAATATTTGATAGTGTGATCCAAATAAGGAATCATGAAACTGTCAATCTGCATGTTGGAATAACCGTCTAATGGAATAACTTTGGAAAATTAACAAAACATGTGTTGACATGAAAAAAGTTGTATTTTAGAGCTGAAAACAATATAATGTCTGTTCACGTTATACCAAGAACAGAGGACAAGACAATGTGTTTTAAGTATCCACAAAGTACCTTTGCTTTAAGCAAAAGGAAATAGTTTCCTAGCTCAAGAGAAGTTCAGGGGGAAAAATGTAGAGGAAGGTTGTGGAAGCTCCATTCTATTGCTCCATTCAAATGCTGCATAAATATTTGTTTAGGATACTTTAGATCTAGAATATTTTGAGTCAGGGCATGAGTAACAAAATAAGTAGATGGCTTTGTTTGTTTTAGATGCTGCATTCCCTCTAGCAAGCAAGGTATCTAATGTAAAAACTCTTTATAAGTTTTGACAAGTATTTGCCATTCTGGTTTTTTTAATGATAGAACAGTGGTTGATAAAGTAAATCATAATCAAAATAAGTATTTGGTACAGTTGCTTTTCTGTGATTTTTCAACTTCAAAATACAGAGGGGTACCAGATGTTTAATGTTACCCAGACTGTGTGTTCACAGCACACAAAATATCAATACATTGGTTAAATGACTGGGGCTACTCTTCTGCATGTAATGCTAAGCTGCTGTATTTAAAAACCTTTTAGTTTTGAAGGGAAATACTCAGATATGTGACTTCCTCATGTAAATGAACATTTACATGTTATGGGGTGTAAGGGATGAATACTGCCTTCGGTACATTTGATGAAGACTTTTCAAGCCTTCCTCTTCTTCATGAATACTGCAACATATGGCAGTGACATGTTTGATCGGTCAGTTGCCAATGTAACCTTCATGGTAGCGTGGAAGATGAGCCGAGCAGCTCTGGGCATATAAAATGTAATTGCAGCATTCATTTTATAAACTCTTGATTTTATTGGCTTTGAGAAAGAAAGGAACTGTTTCAAGGGGAATGGTGTAAGTGAGATCTTTGTCAAACATGTGTTTTACAAGAAACAAACATCTAAGACAGCTGAAGGGCACACGAGGTACTGCCAATAAAGACATGGAAGGAAAGAAAACTAAATTAAACAAAGTGTTACAGGGCATTTTATTTTTTTTAAAGGAGATGCCCACCATCGATCTGAGGTGAACAAAATGGTAAGGACTATGAGACTGACATGAATCTAAAGCACTTTAACCTAGGATGTTGCTTCTCAAAGTCCCACAATATTATAGTAGTTTTTCTCCTCACTGTAAGCATTTCATGTTTATTTGTGGTGGGAAATCATGTGTTTTATTGGTTTGCAGCAATAAACTGCCTACTCACATTTACATTTGCTATGGACTGTTTCCTTGCATCTAACAGGCAGACTGGTTCAATTCTGGGGCTGATTACTATTATTAATGGGATTGTAATCTTCTGTGTTGTCCCAAAAAAAATCTCTCATCTGAGGGTAGAATGTGCATTGGGGAAAGCCCCAGTTGACACCAAGGATTGTTACACATTTTTAAAAAATAGAAATGCAAACAATCTTATGAAGCAGTGTTGCTTTTTAAGCTCCCAGCCTTAAATATATTACGCAGCTTCACATTTGGAAACATTTATACCATTGAGGAGGGAAAAGGGAAGAGAGAAATGCCTTTATTATGATTACCTAAAATTTCTCAAGAGTTGATCCTAATGAAGGAATTGGCTGTCAGTGCATTTTGGACTGTACACTTCTGTGGAAATGAAACTGATATGAACAAATGTATTGCCTGCTCTTGAATTCAAAAATATATTAATTGCTAAATTATCAACAATGTTAGTTCTGAATAACATTACACATTTTCATTATTTCAGCTTGTTTTGTCTATTTGTAGTCCTTTCAAATTATTATTATTTAAATAATGAACTCATTAACGAATAAATAAATGAACTCATTCCATAACTTTTATTTTAAAATCCGTATGGATTTTAAAAAGTATGTTTTAAATAACTTTTCTGATTCGATGGAAATTCCAATATATTTTGGTGCATAAAAATGCACCCTGTCCATAGGGGGTATAAAGTGAAGGGTAAACCATGGGACCTAACACCTAGACCAGTGGTTTCCAACCTGTGGTCAGTGGACCACCAGTGGTTTACAAGAATGAAAATATGCTCCACGGCCTGAGCATTACTATACCATTGCCTTGAAACCACACGGCAATGAGAACAACTAGTCTAACAAAACCCTCTTATAGTGCCAAGGCAACAGGGATGTCAGGAGGGAAGAGACTGACTACCCATGAAAGATTACTAATACCATATCAGCTCTAGATTATTAAATATGGTTTTCTGTGAGTGAGCAGATGGTGACTACTGGATGGCATATGTTCTATATCAAAAACTAGATCGTATGTGGTCTATTTGATGCAATTTTCTGAATCAGTACCCCAAATAACAAAACTGAATCTAAAGTTGACCAAAAACTGATTCTTAATTCTTTTGGTACTGTTGGAGAGGGGTCCCTGGTCAAAAAAAGGTTGGGAACACTCACCTAGACCCAGAAAGTATGCCTTCATAAAAGTGAATAGATGAGTAACATCCTAAGCCTTTAGTTTTCAGTGGTAATTACTGTGGCCTAGAGATGTGTCTGACAATCTCATAGAGAGCAGAGTACAATGATGTCAAAAATTGTCACCTGGTGATATCAGACAAGTAGAAGGCCTTTTTGATAAGACACAACCTATCTGCACTTTATCAGAAGAAAAGAAACTGGACTGTGGCTTCAGCCACTTAGGGTACTGTGAGGAAGCTTGGAGGACAATTGGGAAAGTTAACAACATGACAATAAAAAACACAAAGCACCATATTCAGAAACTACTGACCTGCTGAATACCGAGACATTCCAGTAATTCCTTGCACTGACTCCTCCCTCCTACTGGAGCTTGCATATTACTCCACCATTGGTGAGCTACTTGTTGCCATTTCAAAACAGTCTGCAAAAATGAGGGTCACTCATTTTCAGTTTTTTAACTGTTATTTTCAAGGCAATGCTCATGCTCTGAGCATCACGTGCAAGGGAGATGATCCAGGCACTGAAACTCAGGGTCAGACTTTGTAAAACACTATGTTTATATGATATGACAAATTAAATTTGAGCAGCTGATAGTTCTCTTTTTCTGTAATTAATAAATTTTTTCACCCTAAATATATTATTCATTGTTTCTAATTTTAAAAGCTACCTTGTCTTGAACCCCAACAAATAGGAAATGGACCCTGTAGAAATATAGACTTTTTTAAAAAGAGAGAGAGAGAGAGAGATCTTCAAAGCTATTTTATGGTCATTTTATGTTCCATAACAAAAACAGTCTCTGATGAGACAAATATTCTTAATAAAGTGTCATTTTTGTGCAAGTTGTTAAAGAGATAACCTGACCATGTTACGTTGGAGTATGTTAATTTTCTACATGTGGTATACCATTTGTTAGATTTTTTATCCACCTCTCAACTGTGTATGTGCATGATCAAGATACTATGGCTTATTCTGTTGAATGGGGCCAGTTAACATTAAATTGTTTGTCAACAAATTTTCTGCCAGGTTTAAAGTGGTGAAAAGTTTGTCCATATTTAGGTCCAGTGTTGAAATATAACGCAGCTAATGCTGTCACCATACTATTACCAAATTGTGATTCCGACGATATATGAAACTGCTTGTAAAAGTAAATGTTTTCCTTCAGAGGATATGATGTCTTAGCAGTAAAGTACCACACCTTCAGACTACATTCTCCTTGTTAACTTGGTGTTTAGTGCCGGAATGGGAATTTACCTCTGAAAACAATCAGCTGTTCATGAGAGGGTGGATCCATTCTTAGTGTGTGCCATTGCTGAAAGTGCTTAGGAGACAGTCATTCTACACTGCCTACTTAGGGTATACTTCCAGAATTAAGTAATGTCTCCTGGACAAACCTCCCAGCCCACTTTAAGAACCAGAAGCTAAGAGAAATAGGCCAATGTAGGCCTTCTGCTCAGTGTTGTCAAAAGGATTCCACACTTTGCCTTTGCATCAGTTGCCTTGTTCACACTGTACCTATCTATTTGCCATGAGTGCACACTGTACCAATCTATTTGCTTTATGGATTATGTGGTAAAGAATTATTTGCATGAGAAACACCTCATAAGTTTCCAGCAGTTTCTTTCCTTTGCTCTGGGTGTGTGCAGATAATCTCTGATATTTTATACATGATGTCTATACCAGGTTCTTCAATCCCTGCCTGGCAGCAGTGTCTCTGCTTAGCCCTTCCTGGACTGAACCAGGGAGCATCCACTTACTGTGCTGTGACCTTGGAGCAAAGGGATGGGTTGTTTCCTCTCCATATACTCTCAGCAGGGTGGGTTTTTTTCATAATAATAATAGTATTTATATTTCATCCTGCTCTCGGGAGCCTTAAGATCCGACCATGTGACTCCACTCCTGCGCGAACTGCACTGGCTTCCAGTTGAATTCCGGGTAATCTTCAAGGTGTTAGTTCTAACTTTCAAGGCCTTATATGGTTTGGGGCCAGTGTACCTGAAGGAGCGGCTTACCCCTTATGTGCCCAGGAGATCACTGCGCTCAGAGGGACTTAACCTTCTGGATGTGCCTAATATCATGGTTTGCAGATTGGCTACTACACGCCGGGAGCGTTTACGCAGCCGCGCCAGCTCTGTGGAACGGCCTCCCGAAGAGATCCGGGCCATCCGGGCTCTCTTGCCGTTCCGCAGAGCAGTTAAAACATGGCTGTTTAGGCAGGCATTCGGCCCATAGCCAACTGCCACTATCTGCACCTACGGGTTCGTTGTTAGTATGCCACTGCTAATTATTGCTATTGGCTGGCAATATGTTTTAATTCGGGTGTTTTAACTGTTTTACTGTATTTTAATGTATTTTACTTGTTTTATTCACACTAATTTTGTGAACCGCTCTGGGCGCCAGAGAGAGCGGTATATTAAGTCGAACTTAATAAAATAAATAAATAAAAATACATAAATATCCCGTCCTTCTCACATCACATCCTATCTCCCCAAGGAGACTCAGGGTGGATCACAGTGCACATACACGGCAAACACAAAATGCTGTTTTGGAGACAGGACAAAGACAAGACAGAACAGAAAGGAGGTATGTTGTGTCAGTGTCCAGCTTTTTGGTGCCTTGAATGTTGTGTTTGAATCCAGCCACAGAGGGTGCTGTCACTCCATCCTCTATGAAGAAGAGCAATGAGGACTTCCTCCTTCCTTTTGGCCATCGGGCATTTTCTGATTATTTTTTTATGGTGTAATACCTCCCCTGCTTGTTTAGCGATACCTAATTTCTCTACTTACAGGTCTAAGCTGTTTTCAAACTACTTAGGTAAACAGTGGGCTAGAGTGACAGTTGGGAACTCAGACCGACCCGGGGCTTTGAACTGGCAACCTTTCGGTTGGTAGATCTTAACATTGCTGGTGATTTACCAGCTGTGCTAAAGCCCAACCCTTTATCAAGCACAAATTGCATAGGAAATATTTTCACTTCAATATACTATTCTTGCTCATGACAAAAAGTTTTCCAATTGCAAAATGCAATGGATTTCTTTGGACAATATCCCCCTTGATCTTTTCATCTGATAAAAAATAGAACCAAATTCTTATGCAGTGAATGGTTGAGGTTTAGTAGCTTTGCTCAACATGCTTGAACTATGTACAAAGTAGGTGTAAATCATCTCTTTTGTAGCTCTCACTCTGTGCAAATTCTATAATAAAATGGGACCAAAAGTTCTGCTCTTGTAGCATGAGGATTGATGTCAAAATATTCATTTTCTTCATGGCTGAATGTTAACCATAAATGCTGAAATTAGTTCCTAAACCAAGGAGACTTCCTGTGCCTTTACTGTCTGTGATGTTGCTGCTCCTCTCCATCCCCAAATACTTCACAGATAGCAATAATATTGCTTGTCAAACATCTTTAAAATTAAGCTTTAGCTTGTAGGATGTTTCTGGGTTGGCTACAGATTCAGTAGTGGCAATGAAGACCAACCATGGGCTATTTTCTGTGAGAGCAACTGCAAAGTATCTTTACTTTCCCTTCAAAGAACCAATATGGTGTGGTGCTTTCAGCACTAGAATATGACTCTAGTGTGTGAATCCTTTCCTGTCCATGGAAACTCATTGAGTGATCTTGGGCAAGTTACACTCTCTCAGTCTCAGAGGAAGGCAAAATTAAACCCTTTCTGAACAAATCTTGCCAAGATCCTGTTCTAGGTTTGCCTTAGCTGCTATACATCAGAAATGATGAAGGCAATTTTTTTTTTGCCTGCCCCTCTGTCAACTCCTTTTATTTCATGTCTGCATCCTTGTACCCTGGGTTTATTTAACTGAATGTATTTGTGTCCTCTAAATAGACTATTAAAACATGGTCTCCCCATGCTTGAGTTGTAGTTGGTTATGTTCTCCGTCTGGTTTTGATCTGGACGTTTTGTAAATGTGATAATGTTGTTTTAAGATTAAGTGAAAAATGTAATGTCTTCCAGTTTATTATCCCAATTGTCACACTTGACTTCTACAAAATATAATAAACATCCTGACATTTTATCACAGGGCCATAGCATGAAAGAGTTAGTCTCTAATGTATACACATTCTGAGTAAGAACATATTTAATGAAATCAGAATTTTAAGATAATTTACAGACACAACATTTAGAAGTTAAATTCTCTGAAATATTTTCTTTTTTGTTCCATTTTAAGACTTTCTCTTTCTCCTTCCCCAAGTGAATCAGGAAATACTTGACTGAGGATCTTAGGGAGGATATTAGAGTAAATATTGCAAAAAGAATGGAAATTCTAAGATGCTGTTAATTTTATTATGGCAACATACCCTATTAAATCTGAGGTAATACTTGACTCTTTGTTTTAGTCTTTTCCACTTCTGTGAAATACTGTAATTTGAGGTAATTTAGTAACTGAGTATATTGTTGCCTCAAGGAATCAGAAGCTAGTTCTGCTCATTTTATAAGACTGGTGATTATGTCCTTCCTGAGATGAGTTTTCTATTCTATAATAACAAATGTAATTTTTGATTAGTTGATTTTATTTTATTTTTTTACTGAAACTATGAAAATCACCTTTACTGAGTCTCTAGAATTTGGAGTAGCTATCGAAGATAGTTGTTTTTCACAACCTTTTTATTAGGATGGTATGGGAATGTATCACAATTTTGATATCTTTGACTGAATCTGGATATCATGATATCACACATGTAGTCTAGTACATGTGGTCTTTTGGACTTTATCAAGATAACAATGCTAGAACCATAGCTATAATGCTATTTGACACTATTTGGAGACATCTGACGATGGAAACACTTCTCTATCATCAGATGTTAAATTCTTCAGGAAATTATTTCTAAAGAATTATTTCTTTATTGAAATACAGTGGGTCCTCAGGATCTGCTGGTGTTTAGTTTCAGGACTCCCCGTGGATACCAAAATCTCTTGATGCTCAAGTCTCATTATATACAATGGTATAAACCTTATATGAAATGACAAAGTCAAGTTTGCTTTTTGGATTTTTCCCCAGTCATGAATGATTGAATCTGGATTAAGAATTGACAGAGGAATTTGTGTGTGTGTGTTATATTTCCCCCCTTTGAAGATACTAAGAGATACTAGAATCACCACAGCAGTATAGCATTTACATATAAAAAACCTTAATTAACAAAACATCACAAAAAATATTTTTACAAAGTCTTTTTATGCTTGCTATCCCTGTGGTTTTTTCCATCTTGTCCTTTATCTGAAAGATTGTAGCACTATCTGAGTTGGAAAGATGGTGAAGAAGAGCAAGAAGAACACAATGGAGGCCACTGAAAACATTTTGCAAGAAGCCTTTAAGTCAGGCATGTCCAAAGTCTGGCCCAGGGGCCAATTGTGGTCCTTGTTCAAATTTCCATTGCCCCCCAGCCCCTATCATAAAAATGAATAACATTCAGCCCACAAGCACTTTTGACCACAGTATAAAATACATGTGTACAAAAAGCTATTTTATATTTTACCAGAAGTTTGCACTCAAGTGGGCCAGCGCCTCACAGACCACTACCTCCCTTTTCCTCTTTCTTCCTCAACTAACCAGCCAACCATTGTTGCTCTCTTTCTTGCACGCAAGCTTGCTCTCTCAGCCACCTTTGTTTATGTTCTGGTGAAGCCTAAAACAGCCACTCCAAATTCGCTCCAAATTCGTTCACTCACAGCCCTGCCTTCTGCTACACCTTGCACATGAACATGTCCAGCTCAACTGGGTGTTTCTTCTAAAAGAAAACCCCACCTTGTTGATTCTGTGCCTTATTGGGTGGGTACCTCAGGTTTGATTTCCTTCTAGTTTCTTCTCCTCTTTATAGTCTACTTCAGCAGGGGATGGGGTCACGCACGTGGGGGGAAAGAACAAACCTACAGGTGCAACAAGCAAATTCTCCTCCTAAGAAATTAGACTTTTCGAGGGAACTCTCTAGGTAAGCAGATTGGTTAGGTATTTTCAAATTTTGAGATTACTAAAAGCTCAACAGATCCATGTTTCATACAAATATTTGATGTTTTTAGTATGATCACAATTTGTGTATTTCTGCGTGATATTATATTCCTATCCCACATTGTACTTTAGTATTAACTCCATTAATACATCCAAGGATTGAATTGAAATCCATGAAAGCACATGCTGAAATGAATGAGTTTCAGGACGATGCTTGATTTCTATCCCTCCTGTTTAAGAAATGCAACTAAAAATTCACTGTCACGATGCTCGGACTTGGCGGGCCCCTTAATCACACACACAGAGACGTACTGAAGGCTAACTACTTTATTGAATATAAAAACAGTTCCAAAGAATATAGTCCAATATGAAGTGATATAATCCAAAAGGCTTGAAGTAAGAATGTCCAAGATAATGTAGCAAGTAGGCAAAAAGCTTGGCAGGGCTCCGCAGCCAATGCGGATCGGGAAACAGGGCAAGGCTCCGCAAACCAATGCGGATCAGGAAACAAGGCAAGGCAAGGCAAAGCAAGGCAAGGCTTGATGACCACGGCTTGGCTTGTGGTCCTACTCCGCTTCACGCCTATTCAGGTAAGACGTGGCTGGAGAACTGAGGATTCGTTCCCACGGATCCTATACTTAATCCTTCGGCCGAGGTCCTTGACGCTCTAGGCTTCTTCGTCTCAATCCCTGCTGACGGACCTCGGCCGGTCTAGGGCCTGGGCCCAATCCCTCCTACTAGCCGCGATGTTGCGTCTCCGCTCTAGGGTTCGAGCTT
This sequence comes from Anolis apletophallus, assembly GCA_030556195.1. Classification (NCBI taxonomy): domain Eukaryota; kingdom Metazoa; phylum Chordata; class Lepidosauria; order Squamata; family Anolidae; genus Anolis; species Anolis apletophallus. Next base: position 72,848,339 of record JARBWK010000012.1, on the reverse strand, counting down.
GTCTCGCGGCAGCTGTGTTGCTATCTCCCTGAGAGCTTTCCTCCCTAGCCATTTCCCATGCGCTTTGTTCCATATCTTCCTCAGGGGGCTCCTGGGAAGATCTCCCTCCCGGGTGTTCATAACTCCCTGGATCACTATCAGACTGCACCTGGTGATCTGAATCATCCCTTGGACCAAAACACATTTCTTCCCAGGCCAAGCTCTCTGTGGGCGAAAGAGGCCCTTGCGGGGAAAGCTGCCCTTCGCCCCAGTCATCTAGCTCATCCTCAGAATCCTGTTCTAGCACGGCCGGTTCTAATGCTAATGGGACCCCAGGCCCTGTCCCCTGCCCTCCAGGCACAAACGAGAACTGCTGTGCTACAATTCACACACACATTTCTCTCTCTGTGTGTGTGTGTGTACATGTATGTGTATACACATACACATGCACTTAGACAGATAAATTATAGAGGATATTATTTATATCCTGCTTTTTCTTCTCTTAAAAGAGACTTACAATGTTTAGATTTCATGACCTTTGACTTCTCCATGGATTTTTGGTGAATTTTAAAAGTTTTTATAAAAAAACATTTTTTTAATAATAAAGAAAATCTGTTCCTGGTTTGAAAGTGTTATTGCCTGTTTCACTGAATGGTCTTTACTTTGAAAGTAGTTGTTCTACTCCAGAAACTTTGTTTGTGTGGCAGAAACTGTGTTAAATTGGTGGAGAACAGAAATCATAGTACAGACCCCGTCAAGGGACATCTAGACTGACCCCTTTTTTCTGGACAGAAAGGCACCATCCAAACTCTCCTGACATCCATTTGCTTCCTCTATTGAGTTGGAGGGGACCCTCAAGACACATTCATCCATTTATTCCTTTTTGCAGATACAATCATTTTATTTTATCATTACTTACTGACTATAAAGGGCTGGCTGGCTGTAGCTGGCTGCCCCAGTGCCTTGTTTATGGCAATCAGGCAAATGTAAAATGATTGTTTTTTAAGCAGTTTGTGTTCTCTTGGCTTTGCCAAAGTTACCTATTTGCTGCCTTCTTTAAACACCTTTGTAGATTCAATCAGTTTATGTTATATTAGACGAAGACTTCTGCAGACAGCTATTTTGGGTCCTTCAGCCATTTTGGCTAATGAACAGCAAGGCAGTGTGGGAAATGTAGTTTAACGGCAGGGCCTTTTGCAATCTCTACCATTGGGGGCCTGGCCTTCACAAATTACAGTTAAAGATGGTTGTGCTTAGCCATGCCCACTTCATCCCTCTTTGTCTCGGCAGTGGCAGAAAGCATGAGATTTTAAAAGTTTAGGCTTTACCAAAGTTGCTTTATGGTTATGAAAATTAAAATAATTTTGGGAGGCATCTGAACATTATATAATATTTTTTAAAAATCAAAGGTAAGTGATTCACATTCGGATCCCCCCCCTTTGCTGCATGGTTCAAAACTGCTTCGGAAGTCAAAAGTTTTTTCTGACTTTCAGGCTCTTCTGAACAAACCTATCCAACCCTAGTAAGTAGACCTATCTCTGGAGAGGTTTCAATTGTTCATTTAGTAATTTTGACCTCTAAGCAAAATATTTCTTTTGAATACCATGGGATTATAGATGTTTTTTTAAGCCGCTGATGCTAACAAAATGTACAATTATAAGCCCCATTCTATGGTTATCATTCATGTATGTTTTTTAAAGCTCTTACTGAACAAAATTCTAGAATTTCCACAATTAAAATATTGTTTTCTCTTTTCTACATCATTTATCTTCCCTCTTTGGTTGCACAATTAAGTGACCTAATTCTGCCATTTCTATCTATTCACAAAGATTGTGTATTGTAACCTCTTTGGATGTATTGTAGCATATTGGGCAGGAAAGAAAATCACTATGGAAGAAGAAACAACTATCCTTAAATAATCTGTCTTTTAATGCAAAAATGATGAAAGAAATGAATGAATAACAATCCACCAAAAGCAGCATCTTTTTGTGTAGGTAATTAAATTTTGAAAAAACTGCCACAATTAATTTCTATAAGTAAAAAACCTCAAATATTCTTGTTGCAGAATTAAAAGATATGACTCTTGCTATAGCATTAAGATCAATATCAATATTTTGTGTAAGTTATTAGAGACTGCATATTTCGTATTTGCTTTGCCATCTACATCCAGATACTTCCAACATGTAAAACAAGGCAAAGGGATAATTTTCCCTGTGTAGTTGTATAGCTATCTAGAGACATGTAAACCGGGAAAATTTATTGCAATGTTCCAATTCAGTTTATTTGTTGATATTATTCATTCCACTACTTTGGAGAAAAATAAAGCTTAAAGTTCTTCTAAAGCTACGTTCATTCGGAAAGAAACAGTAACATTATATACTACAGACTCACAATTATATGCTTTTTGGCAATGGATTCCTTCCGATATCCCAGACAAAAGTCACTTTCTTGTTTCAAGTTGGTATGCAAAACATGAACTCTGCCCTGCTCAACAACACATCCGGCATGTATCAGATTAATGTTAGGCACAGTCTGTACATACAAAATAAACATCTATCAAACAAGAATATCCAGTCATTCTTCAGGGTATGGGGAATAGACAGAGTATCTCAAAGTTCTCTACAACTTTGTTTTTCATTCCTATGATGTTATTCAATGCTGAGTATTTCTTCTTAGAATGCAGGATGAATTATACAGCTTAATTTGTGTATACCATCAGGCTCTTGCTAACAGAAAGATTGCCTTTGCTTTTCTTCTTTCTGTCTTTTCAAAAGGGTGTTACTGCTATTTTGGATAAAGCAAAACTTAAAATTTGAGGGATTAGTTTTCCATTTCTTTTTAAGGAATCCAGTCTACCTTTACCCATCTACAGTATCTTTTGGCGTGTCTGATTTTCCACTTCCAAAATACCTGTAGAGTCCTTTTCTTTCTTTACACCATTATCCTGATCAAAAGAACTTCTGATGGCTTATTTATTTATTTATTTATTTATTACATATGTGTATCCCCCAAATCCATCTGATCAAATTTTACACAAGAAAATGTGCTGATGATATGTAATCTTTTGCTATAAAACATAATTTCCCCAAGCCCTGTACCAAAGTGATTTGATGCATTTTGATAATTCTGATCTGTACACAATATTATGTTCCTAGACAATAATGTGCCGTACACCTATAACGCTATTATTATTTATTATTATTATTATGTTCCCCCACCCTATTTTGGATATAGTATATTTTGGAAACAAACTCCACATTTCTCTGTTGCCTTTCTTCCAGCATTGTACCCAAGCAAATTTAAGGTACCGCATCTCCTCCTATCAGTCCACACGAATCCAGAGATCATCAGGAGAGGCCCTTTTCTCGGTCACAAGTACAGTTGGTGGGAATGAGAGAGATGTCCTTTTTGGTGATGTCCCTGTTGCTCTGGAACTCCTTCTCCAAAGAGTTGTATTTTGTCCCCTTCTTATTGGCCTTACACTCCCAGGTCAAAACTTTCCCGTGGAAGCAGGCCTTCCCCGACAGCCTACAATAAGCTATGACTAGACAGCTAGTGATTGTTTGCCAAGACTCATCATTGAAGGCTATCCCGGTCTGGCAATGTTCACACGTCCAAAGATTCGGAGTATAGTTTTAAGGACCACCTCAAATGATAATGATAAATGTTGTTATTTGTTATGTTTATATGGTGTATGTAATGCATTTATGCAGTGTATTTTGTTTACTGTTTACTTGGTTGGGTTGGAAGAGTGATGCCGTGCCTTTATATTATGTAATTTCTGTTTTTTAACCATTCATTTGCTGCTTTTAGTCCCAACCATGTGAAAAAAGTGGGATAATTTTTTTAAAAAAATTAAAAACAAAAAGCAATAACAATAACAATAAAACAAATAAGCTTATACAAAATGAAACACACTTAAAATACATTAAGTATCCCTACTGTCCCAAATGATAGGGGTTTGGCTCCGACAGCTGAGGCTTTTCAGAACTATTTCACCGACAAGATTTCGTTGCTCCGCCGGGATATCCCCGCTACTTTTGCTACAGTTAGCGAACTCGAGACTCCGCCGCCACTCGGCGGGCCCATCTTCACCCGTTTCCAAATGCTGGACGCAGCAGCTGTCGATAAGTTACTTGTTGCAGCTAGACCAACTACTTGCTCCTCGACCCGTGCCCCTCCTGGCTTATTAGACCTTGCCAGGAGAGGTTACGCGGCCCCCCTGGGCACGATCTTAAATAGCTCCCTTGAGCAAGGAGTCTTCCCAGGGGATTAAAAGAGGCTATGGTAAAACCGCTGCTGAAGAAGCCGAATTTAGATCCTTCGGCTCCCTCCAATTACCGGCCTGTTTCCAACTTGCCCTTCCTGGGCCAGGTGATTGAGAGGCAGCAGCGGATCAGCTGCAGCAGTTCTTAGAAGACACAGCTGGATTTGATCCCTTCCAGTCCGGCTTCCGTATTGGGCACGGGACGGAGACCGTGCTTGTCGCCATTACAGACCAACCGCCGCCAGCTGGACCAGGTGGATCGGCACTGCTTGTCTTGTTAGATCTGACAGCAGCGTTTGATACAGTAGACCATGCATTGTTGACCCACCGCCTATCCGCTTCCGGAGTCAGGGGACTGCCCTTAAATGGGTGGCCTCCTTTCTCCGGGATCGGGGACAGCGTGTGGAGGGGGCGGATGGTCTCAGGCGGCTCCCACTTAACTGTGGGGTCCCCCAGGGCCATTCTCTCCCCTTATTATTCAACGTTTATATGCGCCCCTGGCCCAGCTGGCCCGCGACTTTGGTCTGGAGTGTTATCAGTACGCTGATGACACCCAGCTTCTGCTGCGAATGGACGGCAGGCCGGATACCGTACCCGATTGCTTCCATCTGTGCCTCGAAGCCTTGACTGGTTGGCTGCGGCCAGCCGGCTGAAGGTGAATCCGTCGAAGACGGAGATCCTATGGCCTGGTCGGCCGGGCCGGGATGAGTGCCGGTTGCCGACTCTGGACGGCGAGCAATTAAGCCCGTCGTCAATTGTTAAGAGCTTGGGTGTTCAGGTCGACTCCCTGCTGACCATGGAGACCCAGGTCTCCGCGGTCAGCAGGGTGGCGTGCTCTACCACCTACGTCAGGCTAGGCGACTGGCCCCCTGCCTGTCCAGGAATGACCTGGCTACGGTGATCCAAGCGACGGTCATCTCGAGACTAGACTACTGTAACGCCCCTCGTTGGCCTTCCCTTGGCGGCGATTCGGAAACTCAAGCTAGTGCAGAATGCCGCTGCTCGCCTGCTGGCAGGAGTGCCGGTGAGGCAGCACATTACGCCCATCCTCCAGCAACTGCACTGGCTGCCAATTGAGTACCGAATCACCTTCAAGGTGCTGGTGTTGACCTTTAAGGCCTTGTACGGTCTAGGGCCTGCGTACCTCTTGGACCGCCTTGCCCCATACGATCCCCCGAGATCACTCCGCTCAGCAGAGCAAAACCTGCTGGAGATTCCACCGATCCGCCTCTGCCGCCTATCATCAACTAGGCAGCGCTCCTTCTCAGTAGCAGCTCCAACGGCCTGGAATGCCCTGCCGGAGGAGGCTAGAGCCATACGGAGCTCGCCCCCTCCGCAGGGCCTGTAAGACCTTCCTTTTCAAGCAGGCCTTCGGTTGACATATAACGCCTCTTGCTTTCAATCGACTTATGACTCTGTGTTACCGTTTTTTGTCACTTAGTGTAATTTTAACAATGTTTTAATGATGTTTTTTAGTATTATTTTTGTTATTTTTATGGTTATAGCATTGTTTTATTTTGTTCGTGAGTCGGCATGAGTGTTGCCTGCCGATCACTATGTATGTCTTGTAACCCGCCACGAGCCCTCGGGAAGAGGCGGAATACAAATGCAAATAATAAATAAATAATAATAAATAAGTTCTCCACATTCACTGTGCAAGACCCCCACAAAAGTGAAAAAAGTCACAAATAAAAAATAAGTTTTTTAACTGAGAGAAATACTTCTCTAGGAATCCCTATATCCTCCAACACAACTCTGTGGTCTGGTCAAATTTTGCCAGAAGATAACCATAGGATCCAACTAGCACATCTAGAGAGTCCTACAGAAAATGTTTAAATCAAATCTGTGAATGAGCAAACCCACAAAAGTCAAATGTGGAAGTCTGACTATATGGCCATTTAAAAAATAATAGTTTGAACAACCAGTAAAAATACATAAATTAAAACTAGAGAATCACACACCTCATTATGAATGTTCCCTTCAAGCAATTAATCATTGAAAGCCTGCTAAACAAAAATACATAATAAATGCATCTTTGTTCTCCCAAAACAACTTCTCTGGCTAGATGCGCAGCAGAGATTAAACCCCACTGGTTGTAAATAACAAATAACAAACAGAATAACACATCTCTTTTCTTACTCCATTCTCTATGGATAGGAATCAGCATAATTAAGCTCAAAGGTAACAGAATAACACATCTCTTTTCTTACTCCATTCTCTATGGATAGGAATCAGCATAATTAAGCTCAAAGGTAACTAGAAACCAGTGAGAACCATTATTTTTTGTAGGTGCTCATTCAAAGAGTTATTGTTTTGCTGGCTGAAAACTGAGTCAGTGTCAGGCCCCAAGCCTCAGCTTCCTTGGTTTCCCCTGAACCACAGTGCAGCCATGATGGCAACAAGAAATCCTCCAGGCCTGTCTGTGTTTCCCGAGTGAACTCTGTGCATTGCAGCCTGGGTGAAACAGTCAAGGCCGCGGTTGCTACTCCCAGCGATAAGCGGAGACAGTGGAGACCAGCAGTAGGATAAACTCCCTTCCACAGATGTGGGCACTAATTGGCTTACATACTTTGCCTCTGAGGTTTACCTAAACAGCAGCTGCAGCCCATCATGGGAACCATGATGTTGCGACGCAAGTACGTCGAATAGATCAAAGGGTTTGGACCCTATAACCATTTGATCTGAGCAAGGCTAGCCATCTCGAGCCAACCATCGCATCTCCAAGATCATGAATTCCTGAACGGGCCTTGTGGCCTTCCCGCTAAGCTGTTACCTGTCAGCCCGCTGGCTGCTTGAACTCGGCCCGCTTGGGCCTCCGTTTGCCTTCCTGCTTTGTTCCTGATTGCTACAGAAAGACTCTGCCTTTGTATCCTGCTTGAACCTGGATTGCCTTGGTTCTATATTCATTGCTGCTTCCAAGAACGTTGCTGCTAATTCACCGGTGCCACTTTAAGGGCACCTTTGCTAACTTCTAGACTCTTTCCTAAACCCAGTTATTCTAAATAAACCTGTTGTACCTCAGCTGAACGTGTGGTTTATCAAGGGAGGTTTACCAAGTGCCCTGGAGGGTGATAGTCAGAGGCATTTCTACAGATGCTGGATTGAGACCATATAGTCTTGACAGGGACTCCCCCCCACCACCTTGGTTTGGCACCACTGGCCAACTCTATGATTCCCCCTGCCCCCTGCACTTTGCTCACCCTTGGTCTAAACCAGTGGTTCAAAAACTTTGGTCTTCCAGGTGCTTTGGACTTCAGCTTCCAGTTTCTGAGACTACTGGTCTCAAAAGCTATGGTGTAAACATTTGAGGATAAAATTAATTTCAGATATAGATAAAGTGACTGAAACATCATCAACAAATTTTGGTAGTGCCTATGAATACACCTGCTCTCATAATAAGCACATTCATTGGGAATTTTATCTGGACCTCTGCTTCAGAACAATATGAAGCCAATCAAACAGAAGATCTCTGTGTGACCCTATTGCGAGATAAACTGGAGAAGACAATGCAATGCTAAATGGAAACATAGTCTGATTTTGTATAAAATGGATTCCTTTGAAATATAGGAGAATGCATTTGAAAATGGGAGCTGAAAAGTATCTTCTGTACATATGCCACAAATATGGGGTACTGATTTTCTAATATGTATTAATAGTGCACTAGTGCCATCTGCTGTTACTCCAACCTACCAAGGTCACACAATTATCATATGTTGCCATATAAAATCCAGATTATCTGCTTTGAACTGGATTATATAGCATTGTAGATTAATATAACCCAGCTCAAAGCAGATAATCTAGATTTTATATTGCTGTGTAGACGGGGCCTAGTCCAACCCCTTTCCATGCAGGAACACAGCATCAAAGCACTTCAGACAAATGTATATGATCATCAGGCAGCTTCACAAATTCCCAATTCCAACAAAGTGTTTTGCATTGAGTAATTACAGAAGCTTATTTGCTATTAAAGAATAGAGTAAATATAAAATGTCTAGTAAAAGAGTGGGGTAAATGAAGCCCACAAGGACTCTTTAGGAGTCCACAGACTTTCCTCATCATCCCTAAGACTCCAAAATTACTTTTTAAATCATAGTATGCAATATTCACCCCCAAAACATTCAAAATTCCCAACTTGCTTCTCCTGAAACACATCTGAGAAAACGTAGGTCGAAACACAATACACATGTCTCCATATATTGTATTTGAAATTCAGCCAATCTACTTTATTTTAGATGTGGCTTCCATCTCCCTATCAGTTATGGTATGGTTCTGATCTGGCTTTCAGAAGAAAAAGAAACATTTTTCACCAAAAGCATAAATGATTTACAAAATCATAGGTTCAATATAGATGCGATCTCTGTTGCTTCAATCTAATTAATGTATACATTTTTACAAAATGTAAAAAGCAGTTGCAGGTCAGAAGAGGCATCTATGTGACCATAGGCTTGAAGAGGGAGAGTTTAACTTTGCCCACTTCCTCCCCAGTCTGCTAAACCCTGATGAAAATGACCTCATTACAGCTGGCATTTGCTTTAGATGCCAAGGAAAGCTTTCCTTTTTGATCCAAATAACAGTGCCAGGGTAGCATTTTTCATCAAAGCTACAATGGATGGAGAAGGGAAGCAGAATTTTCTCTCAAGCTCTTCTGTTTCTCAGCCTATCCCATCTGTTATTTCATTTAAGTAATTAATGGCACAAGATTACCTGTGCCATCCAAAAGATACATAGCAATACTCATTAACCAAACTGACCTGCTCAATGAGTCCAGTTGAGGACATTACTTTGGCGTGAAGTGTATAAATGGGTACCTACTTGTATGACTTTTGCCAGGTTAACCCCACCTTGTTTGATATTCTGTTGTTTGTGCTTCATCCCCATGCCTTTCAACAGCTGCAATTCTAATTTCATTGTGTTTGTTTCTTATTCCACATCTATTTTTATGACTATAGCATTCCCTTTATTCTCCTCAACATAGTAACTCACATTAAAATGCCTTAGTCAGGTGAACAACACAGTGAATTATTGGGCATGAAATGCTGGGAGTCATGATTTTCCATCTTCCCCATCAAAATGGTTTATTTTATTTAAAGGTGTGGAAGGGGAAAACTATATCAAAATATTATATGCTGTATGACCTTGGACACCAGTCCCCAATGAGGAACGGGATAAAGCTATTATCTTCGAGTCTTCTTGTGGACCTCCCAACAGTTTCTGATTGGCCATTGTAGGGAACACAATATCTTAAGCCATCATGATTCTTCTGTTTTTAATTTAAAATCTCCTTAGCATGACCAAGTTTAAATATAGAATCATAGAATTGGAAGGAGGAAAGGGCCATCTAGTGTTCCCTTCCATGTAACTTTTTTGAGTGGGTACAAGAGCTATCTTCCAACGTCTAGTCTTTGGGAGGGCTTCTGCTTATCCGTAGGGAATGGTGTGAAAAGGCAAATCAGGTGATGGAGAACAGGCTTTTCTCAGCTCAGGGGGAAGGCAATAGCAGTGTATTCACATACGGAATGCTCTTTTCTATTTCTTCTCCTCAAATACATTGTCTGAAGAGACACCTCCCTTCTTCCCCTCTCCATAGATAAACAACAGAAACAACTGAGGCTTATGTGGCTAGGGAAGAGGGAGCAGATGTGTGAAGTTGGGATGATAACAACTAAGAGCAAGGGGGTGTGTGCAATTAGTATTAATGTATATGTCACTAAGAAGATTCCAGACATTTTGAGCAGAGGTGAGTAAAAGCACTAGTTCTGGGTGAAAGTTGGGGTATATGAAAAGTAAATACTGCTGTTGCTTTTGCTACCACTGCCTAGTTCTCCATGAAAGGGAAGAAATAGTGGTAACTGCCCCTGTTTCTTTCTCCCGTTATTTTAACAGTGCTTTCTGTTAAGGTGTCAAGTTAGCTGCCCATAGCAATCTGAGTGGGGACAACTTAGCCATCAGCAAAACCCATGTCTTTAAAACTGTAATTAAAAAGAGAATAACTGTGATAAAAACAAATTAAATTCACATAATCTATTTTATACATAGGTGCAAAGCAGTAATTTGAATGGAAATTAAATATTACTGATTATGATGATAAAGGCTACTATGACCCATGAATCCGCACAATTTTATGTCCAAGTTTCAACTGTTAATAAACAACTTATAACACATCCTTTCTTCTTTTCTTTTTCAAAAAAAATTCTTTCAACTGGAGTTGGATAAAAATCCCTTCAAATAAAGGACTATAATATGCAAAGAAAGACATATGTATAATGGCTCTTACTTTCTAATTTTGGTCAGTGTGTCCAGTGGGAATAATGCTATGTTCTGCTATACTGTCATGCCTAAGGGCATTTTTTGCTGGGAATATGTGAAATAGCAGTATATCTCTACAGTATATCATAAGAAGAGAAATTAGTAGCTGGTTTGCTACTGAGCACAATTCAAAGTGCCAGCTTTAGCCTATAAAACCCTAAGTTGTTCTGGCCCAGCTTACTTGTCTGAACATATCTCCCTCTATGACCCCCCCCCCCCGAGGTTAAGATGGTCAGAGGAGGCACTGCAATCCTGCCATCCTCACAAGTGTGTTTGGGGACAAGAGACAGGGCCTTCTCGGTGGTGGCCCCCCATCTGTGGAATTTACTCCCTAATGAAATCAGGTCAGCCTCCTTTCTCCTATCCATGGTTATGAGACCAGGCATTCCAGCAGCAGATGCAGCGATAATAATATGAAATGATTTATGTGACTGACAATGGATGGACCTCGGATTATGACTCTGGATTTGGTTTTGGATTTGTCTTATTTTAATTGGATATTTTAATTTTTGCTGTTTTAATTAATGTCTAATTGTGTTTTATTATTCCTGTTGTTCATATCTAATGAGTGCTAGTTGTGAGCCACCCTGAGTCCCCTCTTGGGGGTGAGAAGGACGGGATATAAATGTTTGAAATAAATAAATTTGTAAGAAAGTGATGAACAACTAGTCATTTACCAACAGAGAGAAGGAAGAAATACTAAATTAAAGGAGGGATGGAATCAAACCTTTAAGCCCCCCCCCCCCCTTAACATTTCTCATAATCCATTGCTCCAGCATTTCCTTACTAATATAGAAGCCTAACAAATCCACTCTATGGTTCTAGACGTGGGACCCTAATATGGAAAGAAAGCATTCCTTCATTGCTTAGTTCACTCTAAACACTTTAATAAAAGTATTGATCACAACCCAGCACGAGGAATCCTTTTGTGAATACTTCAGTTGCCTTGAACTGGCTGGATGTGTCTTTTGATGTCACGGAAGATATGAATTATTGGAAAGGACTCGAGCAGGATTCAAGTGGAATGTGCTATATATAAAAACAATTTCTGTATAGTTAAAGAAACCTTACCAACATGGTTTTGACAACTGCCTCCTTCATAAAATATGTTTACTCCAGTCACAAGGATTACATTTCTTATTGTGGTGAGAGTTTAGATAGTGTGGTTTACCATTTAAGGGAAGAATAAAAAAGATGATGCTGTGCTAAAGACAGCATAAAAAGATGTTTTTTCCTTTTAAGGCATTTATCATCTGTGTTTACAGTGATTAAACTATAAGGATTAATAATCAACAACACACAAAAATTGCCGGAAGGCAACACCTGAGTTAGATGTGTGTGTTTAACCGCCGTAAAAACTTCTTAGGTTACTCCTTTCTCTCATCTGTGGAAGAGGCTTAGTTCACTGTGTCCTTTTCATCTGGTGTTCCTCTGAAATGGAAGATTTCCTCCCCTGTAGCATGGGAACCCTTTTGGACTTTGTTCTATTGTTTATATATTAGTTATTTGATGATGGGTTACAATGTGCTGTGAGTTTTTAAAGGCATGGTTAGCTGCTTCTTTTATGCTAATAGCTGTGCCAGAATTTTCAATAAAAAGACCGTCCTATGGCTAACTTTAGAACAGGAACCAGGATAAAATATTCACTTCTTCTGTTCTTGAAAGATTAAAACAAACATATTCAGATCATTTTCTTTATTATGGTTTTTCAGTGTTCTGTTCAAAACTTTTAAGACTGCTGCTAATAACAGAAGACAGCAGTAAATGTCTTACTTTTCAGCAGGGGTGAAAAAGTTGTGGTAATCAACCTTTCCTCCTCAAATCTCCTAATTATTCTCCACTTTCCTATGTCCCTTTTACAGAGCTATCCAGGAATCTATGTGTCGAACTTGCCCCAATGCTGCCAGACGACATAACCCTGCAATAGGTATTTAGGGTACAAAGTGTTATTCTAACATTTGTCCAGGACATTGCTTATATATGTTCGATCACTCAACAATGTCAATCAACAGGAATATCATAAGCCATATGAGACTGTGACTCAGAGTAGAAAGGAGCTGTGTGCTGACGTATCTGAAACTTGTTAAGGGCTGATCCTGTTGAAAAACAGATCATTTTTGGCTGGCTTACATACTTTTTCAGTGGCATGTAAACCTTGAAGAAGTAATAAATGATTTATTGAAATTTTGTTAATAAACATTTTAATCAGAGTAAAGAATATGGTATCAGTTCCATTTACCTCTTGATGGGATCAATATGATTGATGAGATAAGACAATACCTGACATGTTAAATCACTATTAAGGGTGGTAGACTAGGAAGAATGTTCAAGCACTGCCTGTAGGTAAAACACTAAGCTTTAGCAGAAATTTTAAAACACGGGTGCAAATATGAATACTATAGGAAAAGTACAATAGTCCAAGAATCCAGCCTAGCTCTTTTGTCTAATACAGAGGTAGGCAAAGCTTGAGGCTACATGAGTCCACCTATGCTGTTTCTGTGGCTGCCACATTCCCTTGGGCTCCCTCTTGTTGGCAAAAGGGTGGAATGCCTCTCTTGGGAGTTTTCAGAGATAGGACTCTTTCTTGCATTGTTTAACATGAACACGACCAGTTTTTCAGACAAAAATTGACATCCAGTTGCTTCTGTTTCATATATTTTCAATTACACTCCCCAAATTAGCCAAATGTGTAAGTCAGTTTCTGCACTATTCTGGAAATACTGCAACAGCTATGAAACTTCTACGTACATGTTACACAATTGTTCCAAAGTTGAAGACACCTCCCCCCTCTCTCTGTGTATATATATAGAGAGGGGGGGAGAGAGATGGCTATCCATGTGGTCCCTGTAAAGAAAACAATCTTTTAAAACAAACATTTTGAGGGTGGGGATGGAAACCTCTGTCTGCTGCATCCCAACAGACCCTCATCATGTATAGCGGCTACCTGGTGCCTGATCAGTCCAGGCTGTACAAATTGATTAAATTATTGAACATGTGGGGTATGTGAATACAAATTGGTTACAAATGTGTAACTCTAGATTTATTAATTTGTTTATTATATTTATATCCCGCTCTCTCGCTTTCTCACCCCGAAGCGGATTCATAGTGGCTTACACATGGCAAAATTCAATTCCGCATATACAATCAAATAAAATGAAACCTCAGGTCATGGCTGATACTGAATATACAGAGCCAACATTGAGAAATGGGATCACAAAGTGGAATCTACAACATGTGAGTGTGGAGAAAAGCAAATCACAGACCACCTATTACAATAATAATAATAATAACTTTAACTTTATTATTTGTGAGTCGCCCTCCACCACTGGTGCTCCGGGCGACTTACATCATTTAAAAACCCAAAAATACAACAGTTTAAAACATAGGTACACACGCCAGAAAGGCTCAGTCTCCAGGCGTCCGATCAAACCCCCAAATGCCTGGCAGAAGAGCCAGGTTTTCAGGTCCGATAGGAATCTGATTTGGGCCGATGTGGCCCTGAGGGCAGGCGGGAGGGTGTTCCAGATCATGGGAGCCACCACGGAGAAGGCTCTCTGTCGGGTCTCCATCAGCCGAGCCTCTCTCACCCCAGGGATGGCTATACGATCACCATTTATGGCAAGCGCTGGCCTCTCGGTGCGTTGGACTGTCAGCCGATCGCCCAGATAGGCTGGCCCAATATTATGCCGTGCTTTAAAGGTGAGGGCCATAAGTTTGTAAATCACTCTGAACTCTGTGGGCAGCCAATGAAGATCTTTTAAAATTGGAGAGATATGGTTTCTGACAGATGCCCCAGAGATGAGTCTGGCCGCTGCGTTCTGAATGAGCCTCAGCCTCCGAGTTGTAGACAGAGGTAGGCCCGCATATAGGGCATTGCAATAATCAAGGCGCGAGACGACGGTGGCATGTATCACAGTTCTCAATGCCTCTGATGGTAAATAGGGGGCCAACCGTCGGGCCCCCGAAGATGGAAAAGGCGCCCTTAGCTGCGGCCTGGATCTGGGCTTCCATCGACAGTCTCTCTCGTCCAGAATCACTCCCAAGCTCTTCACCGCCGGAGCCGGGGATAGGGGCTCGCCTTCGAAGAGTGGTAGTGGTGAGTGAGGGTCGGGTTTAAGCCAATGCAGTCTAAGCCCTGCCACATGCACAATGGAGGACCTCCTTATAGCAACACCAGAGGCACTCCAAGTGGCCAGCTTCTGGTCAAAGAACATTTAATATAATGCCAAGTTTTTAAACTTTATGTGGGTTTTTTTAAAAAAAAAATACGTTTTCAATTGTACCCTTGGTTTGCTTCTGATATGATAAATAAATAAATCAAATAAAAATATGTCATCTATATAATTACAAATAAAAACATGTAAATACCATAAAATTGTTGATACAGTTTGTGTTGATACAGATATGCCAACTCTATATTGCACCACCCAACGCCTAACCAAATGCCTGATCCCATAACCAGGTTTTCACCTGACAACCAGGAGGGAGGGGGCCATAGAGAGAGATATGTTCAGACATGTAAGTTGGACCACAGCTGTTTAGAGTTTTATAGGCTAAAGCCAGCACTTTCAATTGTTCAGTGCTGCTGTCATGGAGCCTGCTGGAAGTAGCCCTGCATTATATTCTTGCGCATTGTAGCTACAATCATGAATTCCAACCTACATTTATGTCCAGATTTCAACAGGGTTCACTATGCCCCCTGATGAAGGCCGAATGAATAAATGTTGAACTTCCAAAATATAAAAGTAAGGTGGAAATCAAGACTGTGTATGAATATATAGGAAATAAGTATGTTTGTATTCCAGTGGGTTACTTATATACTTTAGCAATTCTCTGCTAATCATAAGCCCATTCCATTTGATTATCAATAGATATTCCACAGATCTTGGAAAAAAGAATTAGAAACTAAGAAAATTATTTTAATGAACAAGAATATATAGAATTAGCATATAAAAATAAGTTTTGACAGAAGTTATTCATCACTAATTTGGGAGGTAGCCTTGTTGAACTAAATGGGATATGCTTGTAAGCAGACCTAAGATGGAGTTGACAACACTTTATCTGAGGATCTCCTCAGTTGGCCCTTTGTAAAACAGGGGACAGCAGAGGAAATCGTGGGGCAGATTCTTGTTGTGTTTCCTACCATTGGGGTCCATGCCATCCCTTCCCAAAACATTTTCCCACTTACCCCCACTTCATCTTTGGCTCCTGCAACTTTTTAATGGGGAGTTGGGTGTACCCCCGACTCCTCTGGGCTCTGCTGCTGCAATGCTGCTGGCATGGAGCCCTACAGAGACCCACTGGAAGTAGCCCTGTGTTATGTGATGTGCTCTGGGGGACTCCATACTGGAAAAGGAGGGAAGCTGGGAAAAGACGGTTCTCTTCCTGGATGTGATGAGGTGGTATGTGTATTGTCTTACAATATTATCATACAGTCAAATGTAGACATTTGCCTTTTGGCAATATACAAGTGTGTGCATGTGTGTGTGTAGCACAAATCCTTCTTGAACTTCTGCTAAAAGTTCAGAACAATTTAAAAAAACCAGAACCTAGGTAATGTTAAGTTTGATTGAAGTCAAGCCCCTGAATTCTGAATTTTCCCAATCATAAAATGCAATTTTCATTTACTTAGCTTTGTTATTCTTCTTACGGAAGTTTCTTTCATCCCTTCTCTAATAATATAATATAAATAAGGGTCTGGCAGTAACAGGGGTGAATTCCATAAGTTATAGGCAGGTACAATGTCTGCTTCTTTTCCACCTTCTGAATATTTTGACCTCCAGATAATAATAATAAAAAAGCCTTTTCAATTACTTCTGTTTCACAACTGTCATCAGGTTGTAGCTTTCCTTCCTGCCAAATGAGTGGGCAAGGTGAAATTACAGAGCTGCCACTATGAAAAATTACATGTTTGGCTTTTACAGAGTAAGGGATGCATGTAACAATTCTTTCAAACATCCCTCTTTTACCATACCTCTCATCCGCCCTGGGCCCATTCCAGCTCGTTCACAAATCAAAAGAAACTGACAGAAAACAATGGGGAATTACATAAATCACCTACTAATGGGAAAGGAAAAGGGATGGGGAGAAGATGTGTTATACACTGCAGAAAATAATCCAGAAGCACCTCATAGGTGCATGAACTGAAGGTCAGGAGAAAGCTTTCACTACTTTGTACCAATAAAACATACAATAACTCACATAGAAGGGTTTTTTTACATCATTCATGCTTTGGCTTTATTTTTATGTTTTCTGGGGGTATAATTCTTTCTCAGTGCATTAGGTTAGGTTCTTTATAATTTTAGTTATGAAATGTTGGGTTGATTGCTCTATCAAATATCAGTGTGCATTATGTCCATTCACAGCACAGAAGTAGAAACGCAGGCACACCAATAACCAGGCTTGACTTAACTTTATTTACTGCTTCATTAACTGTAATTACTGCTAGAAGAAAATTTCTCCTTGATAGTGTCATAAAATTATAATTTGTGGACTGTAATATCAAGGATTTCTGAGATATTTCTGCTGTACAGAAAAATGCAGAAACAAGATGTATTCTTGAATGTACAAAGTTATTAATGATAGCAACGAGAATATTTTGATATGCTAATAGACATTACCTAGGTTTGACACTCATTATACCTGTTTTTGATATGTGATTTTTAAAAGGTTATAAGACATTGTCAGTACTGGTAGTTTGTGTGTGCATGTGTCAGGAGCAACTTGAGAAACTGCAAGTCGCTTCTGGTGTGAGAGAATTGGCTGTCTGCAAGGACCTTGCCCTGGGGATACCCAGGTGTTTGATGTTTTATCATCCTTGTGGGATGGGGAGCTGGAGCTGACAGAAGGAACTCATCCTCGCTTTCCCCGGATTCAAACCTCCGACCTGCCGACCTTCAGTCCGAGTAAGATGGCATTCAGTCCTGCCGGCCCAAGGGTTTAACCCACTGCGCCACCAAGGGGTCCTACTTGTAGGTGAATGTGTTGGCCTAACTGCCTTTTAAAGTAGTTCTCCAGTATCTTGACTTCAGATCTCATTATACATGAATGGATGAGGACAACAGATCATTCTTCCACTTGTTTACTTTATTTTTTCCTATTATATCTGCCAGGAAAGTACCTATTATATCTGCCAGAGAAATCATGACACATTATAGTGATAACTGTGTGCCCATTCTATTGTACCCCCTTAGTTTAAACAAGAGTGTACTGACACTCAGTTTGGTTCACATTATTCTGTGGTTATGCATTGTGGGAGGCCCTCTGGTGGTACAGCAGGTTAAATCGCTGAGCTGCTGAATTTGCTAATAGAAAGGTTGGCGGTTCAAATCCGGGGAGCAGGATGAGCTTCTGCTATTAGACACAATTCCTGCCAACCTAGCAGTTCAAAAACATGCAAGTGTGAGTAGATCAATAGGTACAACTTCTACGGGAAGGTAACTGCGCTCCATGCAGTCATGCTGGCCACAAGACCTTGGAGGTGTCTACGGAAAACGCCGGCTCTTCGGCTTAGAAATGGACATGAGCATCACCCCCCAGAGTCAGATACAACTAGACTTAATGTTAGGGGAAAACTTTACCTTTACCTTATGCACTGTGGAGGATGTTCTCTAATAGCAGAGAAACACAGATATAACTTTTCCTAGAATATGTCAAAAAAATTATGAAAAGGTGTCTTGATGAGACATCTGACTAGAGAAATTGTCTCTCGCTAAGAAATTGTTCATCTTGGTGTAACAGCAAAACAACAACAGCCTTTTAATCAGCAACAACTATGTGAAAAGCCATTTTTATCACAGTTTTCTAACCTTTTTTTTGGTTTAAAAAAATCCTTGGTTTTTTGTACACATGGTACAAAATATTTCTTTTAGGGGGGAAGCTCCTCAAATGCAATAAATCATCCAAAACTCTTCAAAAAAACTCACAATCTTGCCTAATGCAGATAATATCGTTAACATTCACCATTCTCACATGCAAGGATGAAATAAGGAAATATGGACACCTCTGTTAATCTCACTGAAAAACCACAGGCCAGTTTTGAAATAGTCTAGAGCAGAATAGTTATAATGGTGGGTAATGTAATGCAGAGGATAGCTTGACTGTAGTATACTACTATATTGCTGAGGTACTGAGGTCAGGGATATACTGGTGGAATAATAATGATGGAAACATAAAAGGGTAGAGTAATATATCTCAAAACAGCCCCATGAGAACAGAGCCACTAGCAGTGGAATGCAGACGGACACAGAAAACTGGGTGGAATATCTTAAAGAAAGGCATGGCTGACCATCTGGAACAATGAAAAAGAACAAACAAGTGTCATTGCAGATCATGAGTAGACCTATGCAAGATACGTTCACTGAGATTTTATTAAATTAATACTATTGAGAATTTCCCCATTTTCCTATTCCAAACTAGGGGGGTATGCAGCATTTAAAAAGCTTCACTCACAATTTTAGCTTAATTTTAATGTGTTGCACTCTACCCCAAGGAGAGAGTTCCCAGAGCCTGTTGGTGTTATTTCCTCTTATCAGTCATTTCCTTTTCTCCACATTTCATATTGAGCAGTGATTCGTCAGTGATATGTAATACCACCAAGGGCTTTCTTTTCGGTCAGCCTGACTTCTACTACATTTTCCGTCCTGCAGCAATTTTGGCAGGTTTACACATGACACTCCATTGCCCTGGAAAGTGGAAAGTCTGTAATTAGACACTATGTAATCAGCTGCCTTGCACTGGCAACCAGTCTGCCTTAAATCTGCCATCACAATTAATCAAGAAATCCCCTCCAGGGAAGTCCCTGCCTCCACAAACCACTAACCTGTCAATTATGGGATTTACTTTAACACTTGCAGCTACCAGCTCTATAAAAATAACATCCATTGATATATAAGTGGCCAGAAGAATATCAGCCATCTAAGATGCAGATTCTAGTTACTACCTGGCAAGTAAAATGACTAATAATGGACCCTTGTTTCTTTATCATCTCACCCACAAATGGTTGCGTACATTATGATTTATAAATCTAATCATTTTGTAGTGCAACTGGCATACACAAAATTAAAATCTAAGGCTCAAGCTTGTAATAAATTAGTTGAGACTGAGTATAAACC
Source organism: Anolis apletophallus (assembly GCA_030556195.1). Classification (NCBI taxonomy): domain Eukaryota; kingdom Metazoa; phylum Chordata; class Lepidosauria; order Squamata; family Anolidae; genus Anolis; species Anolis apletophallus. Next base: position 72,828,674 of record JARBWK010000012.1, on the reverse strand, counting down.
TCCACTCCTATTGCTGATAAGTTTATCAGCTTGCATTTTAATATTTCTTTCTCAGCTCCAAATACAGTTGCCTACTGGTTTAGGATCACAATTCAAAGTGCTGGTTATGAGTTAGAAAGCTGTATGCTTTGGGTCCAGACTATTTGGAAGACTTCATTCTGCTCTGTAAAATTGATCTGGCTTTGAGATTTGCAGGGGAGACCCATCTCCTAATTCCATTACTTTCAGAGGCACATCTGGTTGAGTCTGGTTTTTTTTATGGCATTTTCCAGGTGGTGAAAAACCCTTCCAAAGGAGGTTAGGATGATCTTTCACCAGCAGGTTAAAAAAACCAAAAACAACATTTAGTGATGTGCACCAGCTGCAATTAACTGTCTGTTAAGATCAGAAGCATGATGATAAAGATGGTTTTCATTGTTTTCATTATTTGGTGAAAAAGTTTCATTACTTTCATTTGTATTTCAATACAATTTTATTGTGTTGTCATTGGAAGTTTTAATTGCCCCAAAAGCCCCCATGTAGAGCAAACCTGGAGATGATAATGATTGAGGATGATTTATTTATATATTGCTCCCCCACCCACCCCAGACCCAAGGCAGCTCATAACAGTTAAAGCAAACATGACCCCCATGCTCCGCTCCTTTAAGAAACTCCTGAAAACCCATTTATGCACCTTAGCATATGGAGAGGAGGAGGACTAAAACACTTTAATCCACCGGAACGTTGGCGAATCATTTACACTATAGAACGGCTACAATATATTTTTTAATAAACACCTCTGTTAGCCATTTCAAATGCAAATTATTTTAACTGCTTTTAATGATATATGTTTAATGTTCATTTATGTCTTAGTGTTATTGTCGAATTGGTTTATTTTTTCCTAGTTCCCATTTCAATATTTTTTCCATTATAAGTTTACTATTATTATTGTGTATTATTTCTGATATTGTTTGTACTTTGTAAGGCATTGAATGTTTGCCTGTCTCTGTATGTAAACCGCCCTGAGTCCCTGTAGGGAAAGAGGGTGATCTAGAAATTATTATTATTATTATTTTTTAATGACACAAAAACACAGTATGTCACAGCAAATGCGATGATGATGATGATGATGGTGATGATTATTATTATTCTGGGTTATATGGCTGTGTGGAAAGGCCCTATAAAGGGACTATCAAAAATGCTGAATATACCTGAGGATAGGCTATTGGTATGGTGAAGGCAGGTGGGAAACTCCTTTGCCAGTTAGAGGCAGAAACATATATGATATGAGTAGATCTCCCATTTTTGCTGTAAGCTTTTGTCTCCCTTCCCTTTTAAATAACTAAAGGGAATTTCCAGTTTTGTCTGGCAGAGCTAAGGTGGTGGTGTCCCAAATGTCACTGATAGCAGGTGAAGGGTTTTTAATCTATGGAAAGAATGTGCCAAAGCATTAAAATGCTATTACATTTACAAGAATGAATTATGGTATTTTTCAAATCAAACTTTATTATTTTTTTAAAAAATAATCAAATGATGATTTATTAAATTTCATGTCATTTTTTCCATGTCAGCAGCAACCCGACAAACCGCAAGTCAGAGAACTGGCCACCTGCAAGGACACTGCTCAGGGGACGCCCAGACGCTTCACATTCCACCATCCCATGGGACGCCTACCCGCATCCCCGCCCCCATGGGAAGCCAGAGCCGAGACGGGAGCCCACCCCGCCCCCCAGACCCGAACCACCAATCCCCCGGCCAGAGGTCCTGCCAGCACAAGAACTGCTGACCAAAAGACCGGCAGGCCGAACCCAGGGAACGGGATGAGCCCCCACCCATCAGCTTCAGCCCCTGATGCGCAGACATGAGAAAAGCCCCCCACAGGACATCCAGGCGTCCCCTGGCAATGCTCCCGCAAAAGGACAACTCCCTCACACCAGATGCAACCCGCCGCCCCTCAAGTCGCTCCTGACACGGGGAAAAAAATCTTCCACATAAATTCAAATCAAACTTTATGAAGAAACTATGACTGAAATGTTTCTTGGGAGTTGTGTCTTCATGAGTGGATATATCTGTGAGAATTTGAATTGGGCTGTTCTGTAACATCCACATCCAGCAAAGGACTGCTGTTATGTTACGACATGGCAGAACCAGCAAAGTCACCACTGCACAATGGGAATGATGCACAATGAGACTGATGCAGAATGGATACACATAGTACCAGTTCTGATGTGCATTGTATCAGTCTTCATGTGCATTGTGGGCCAATGAGTTTCAAGCCCTCTTACAGGTATCCTGATATGCATCTTCACAATTCACCAACAGAGCTCTTCTGTGTTGTTGTGTATACAGTTATATAATATGCATTCCTTTAAAGTGGGCATGGGCAAACTTTGGCCCTCCAGGTGTTTTGGACTTCAACTTCCAAAAATTCCAACCAGCTTACCGGCTGTTAGGAATTGTGAGAGTTGAAGTTTGCCCGTGACTACTTTAAATAAAGGGCTTCCGTAATGTTGGGTAGAAACATCAAACTGAGCCTATCTGCCTTCAGTGTTTTGATAGGTTTGATTTGTTGTATGTCTCAGCAAAGGGAACATACAGCCCTGTTTAGCTATGTGCCTTCAAATTACAGACTGGCTCTATGAATTTCATAGCTTTTTCTTGGTTTTTGGCTAATGGCGAAATGTAATTGCTAAAGGCGACAACCCCTCTGGAGGTAGCTAAAAACAGTACTTCTCTGCCATCTAGTGGAGTAATGATTCCTATAATATCACTGTTTTGAATATTTTCTTCTTTCATAATTGCAACTACAATTATATGAATTCCATTTTTGAAAAAAGTTAATTGATCTGGACTTCAGTGAAACAGTTGGGTTGCCAAATTCAACAATCTTTTCTAGGCTTATGTTTTTCCCCCAATAAATTCTTAACGGAATCTTTACACAAGATAGGTAAAATGTCACAATCGCCGACTTAGAACTGCCCCTTTAACACACACACGGAGACGTAGCAAAGGCTAACTACTTTATTGAATATAATAAACAGTCCAAAAGGTATATAGTCCAATAAAATACAAGTGTTCAAAGTATAAAGCAAATAGTCCAAAGTATAGTAGCAAATAGCTTGAAGCGTGGCAGGCTCCGCAAACCAATGCGGATCAGGAAACAGGACAAGGTTTCGCAATCCAATGCGAATCAAGAACCAGGGCAAGGTGCCGCAACCACTGCGGCTCAGGAAACAAGGCAAAGGCAAGGCAAGGCTTGATGACCACTGTTAGCTTGTGGTCCCACTCCGCTTCGCGCCTATTCAGTATAGACGTGGCCGGAGAACTGAGGATCAGTTCCCACGGGGGGCTATCTTCCTGAGAAGCAGCCTCCCCGAAGTTTCCCATCCGCTAGCCTCCATCTGCTGCTCGGCCAGCTCCTGGGACCCTCGGCCATTTGGGAATTCATAACTATCTCCGCTATCTGCTTCGCTGCCTCCCATCTCCACCTGGTCCGCTCCTTCCCCGGGAGAATGCTCCCATTCGAAATCCCAGGCTAAACTCTCTGCCGGTGGACTGGGCAAAGGCACGGCTGACCAATCTTGCTCTGGGCCTTCCAACTCATCCTCCGAGTCCCTTTCAGCCTGTGCGGGTCCCAATGCCAACGGGACCCCCAGTGCGTCACCCCTCCCCCGCGGCCCGGGCGGACCCATGGGTGCTACATAAAAACTCTGTCACACAATTAGCAATTGCTTGAATGGCTTTTGAAAAGTAAAGGGCAAGGAGAATTCCTCACCCAGACCCAGGACAGATAATGAACATGCCCCAGCCAGAATCAGAAGAACATTGAGGGTGCAAATGGGAAATCGAGATAGTGGTTTCCTTCCTCTGCAATCTGTGTTGCCCACGTTAAGACTGCCCTTACTGCTTCCCCACATCTAAAAGAATTATTTTGTCCACAAAAGTTTGTTTTTATTCAGGGGAGGCATAGATGTCTCTTAAGCCTAGAGAAAAGTATGTGGCCTAAAACCCACATTTCCCCCATCTCTGCTTTATGTATTTATTTATTTGCCCTATTTATACCCCGCCTTTCTCTACCCCAATGGAGATTCAAGGCAGCTTATATATGGCAATTATTCAATGCCTTAAACACATACAAACATTAAGCTTAAAATCAATTGAATTAAAATTAATACATATTAAACATTTAAAATTACATTCAATATTAAAATCATGCCATCCAAAAATTGTAGTCTGAGGCAGTTCTGTCATCATTGCACATATTCTTAATGTATTATAGCACTGCGCTATTCTCTGAAAGCCTGATCTCAGAACCAGGTTTTAACTCTCCTTCTGAAGCCTTGGGGGGGCTGATCTGATGTCACTAGGGAGGAAGTTCCACAGCCGAGGGGCTACCACTGAGAAGGCCCTGTCTCTCGTCCCGACCAATTGTGCTTGTGAAGAAGTTGAGACTGAGAGCAGGGCCTCCCCAGACAATCTTAATCTCCAAGGCAGTTCATAGGGGTAGATACGTTCAAACAGGTAAGCTGGGCTTTATAGGCTAAAGGCAGCACTTTTAATGGTGCTCAATAGCAGACTGTCAGCCAGTGGAGCTGACTTAGTGGGGGGAGTTGCACTCAAATACTGAAGGGCTTTTACCCTGGCAAGATGTCATGCCCTCCCATCGACTGTATTGGAGGGGAGGTATCAGAAAACCCCCTTCAAGCAGAGAATATGCACCTGTGAGTCTGGTCATGTGGAAACAACTGAGCATGTGCTTCTTCAATCCATGTTCTACAGAGATCTTAGATCTAATCTCATTAGACCATGGCTTTTAAAATACCTGGGGCGCAGTGAAAAATATTATTCTACCCTGCTGCTTTCGGACTCTAACACTACAATAACTTACAGTGTTGCTAAGTTCTGTGCTGCTGCTCTTAAAATCAGACGGATGATGATTGATCCCGTAAGGCAACACCCTGCTGAGAATGCAGTTAGAGCAACATGTTACAGATGAAATGCTACTAGACTCGCAGTGTGCCCCTCCCTTCCCCTTTAGTGCCCCCCACCAGTGTTTTCGACCTCTCTCATCAATCTCTCCCCTCCCCCTTCGTTTCTATACCTGTTACAATATCCTGTCTTTTGAAATATATTTGTATACTGATTTTTAATCTAATTTTAAATAACTGCTTACTGGGGAGTTGTCCTTCCCCTCTCAGGGCGCTTGTGCCCACTTTGTGCTGGTCAGTGACCGTAATAAAGTTTTGTTGTTGTACCTTACTCCGGTGAGCAACCTGGCTGCCGCCCGTTGGACCAACTGAAGCTTCCAAACAGTCTTCAAAGGCAACCCCACATATGCCTTCCTCGTCATCCTAGTTGGTCCTGTTTCTCCCTACTTTTATTTTTCTCTTTTGTTTTGAGGCCCTGGTTTGGGCCAAAGACTGAATAATATGTCATATAGTCCCTCTTTAATGTGTGTGTAGATACAGAGTGATTATATAGAAATAATTTGATTTTATATGTGTTGTACTTTCCTACCTCAACCTTTTATAGCAGTTTACCTTGCAGTTAAAAATCCCCTCCCTTGTTTTCTCCTTCCGTGTGTGAGAGAGAGAGAATGAGAGAGATTGGGAGACAAGTAGAGATGGAATTTCAAGTCATAAATATTTCAGGGCAATAATGCAGGTGAAACTAAAGTGTTATTCAGCAGGTTTCAACTTGTAGTGTTAACCTCTGACACAAGTATGGATTTATATTCATGTGTACTCCAAAACTTCCACAAGTTCCAGTGTTTGCATGTGCATATATAGGAACAATATGCAAAGAGACATCTTATAACAAAGAAACCCAGCTAGTCTGAAATATGCTTCAAGATTCATTTACATACTGACCCACACTAACCTGACTATGCCTTTGAATATCTTGGAGCAGAAACTGTGCAGCTATAAACAGAGAGAAGAAAAGGATATGAAATAAATGCATAAACTAAATATTCAGACTTTTTGTGGGGTATTTTTTTTTATTATTTGACATCTATGTGCAGTAGGGTTGGTTTAGAATCCTAAAATCGGGATTCTAAAATCAAATGGGGGGGATTTTTTTTTGATTAGTATATCAAAGACTTACAAAAAATTTTCCAAAAAGTTCTAAAATGTAACTTAAGTACTAACGAAATTCTAAAGTGGTTCTAAAGTCAAAAACAGTCAAAAATCAATGGGGAACATTCCCTTCACCTCTGCAGTGCAATTAAGTGGAGCTGTACATGTATAACATAAATATAAGAGGTAGTAGCTACTTGCTCTCAGGACAATTGTGAAAGTGAAGTACGATCCCCCCCTTATTATTTCCCCTTTCCCTCCTTTCTTCCTTCTCTACCCTCTTCTTTCATTCCTTCCTTTGCTCTTTGGTTCCCCATCCCTTCTTTTCTCTTTCCTTCCTTCCCTCCCCCCTTCTCTACTTCTTCCTTTGTCTCCTTCCTTCCTTTGTTCACGTTTTATTTCCCTAATAGCAATTAAACAGAAAGATATATGTATAATATATAGACTTTCTGCTGTGCTTTCTGCAACCGAACTTGCCTATCTCAGATTGGCCTCTTTAGTCATCAGCGCTTGTAAAAGCGTGGGATGAGTCCTTCCTGAATCTTCGTTCGTGAAGTAATGCCGAGAGAGATATGTATTAATGCAGTGGTTCCTCATGTTGTGGTGACCCCCATCCATATTTTCGTTGCTACTTCATAATTTTGTTACTCTTATGAATTCTAATGCAAATATCTAATATGCAGGATGTATTTTCATTGTTACAAATTGACCAAAGTTAAAGCATAGGGATTAATCACAAAAACAATATGTTTGGGGGGGAGGATGGACAATGGATGATGGGATTTGCAGTACCTTTGACCAATTCAGCTCTGACTTCCACAGCTGAGACCCCATGAATGACAGACCTGGACCAAACTTGGCACACAGAACCCCATGACCCACAGAAAATACTGGAGGGGTTTGGGAGGAATTGACAGTGATTTAGGGAGATAACTCTGAACCCAAACAATCCTGGATCAGGACCAAACTTGGCATGAATACTCAATATGCCCAAATGTGAACGCAGATGGAGTTTGGGGAAAATAGACCTAGACATTTGGGAGTTGTAGTTGCTGGGATTTATAGTTCACCTTCAATCAAAGAGCATTCTGACCTCCACCAATGACAGAATTGGGCCAAACTGGGATCCCCCCGCTCGCCGGCGCCCTCGCTCACCCCCCTCGCTTCTCTCTAGCCCGGTGCATGCATCGAGGCTAGAGAGAGGCGAGGGGGAGCGATGGTTTTTCCAGCTAAAATATAAGCCGACCCAACCCTGGGTCGGCTTATATTTTAGCTGGAAAGGCGCCCGCGCCTCTCCGCCTCTCTCTAGCCTGGATCCAGGCTAGAGAGAAGCAGAGGGTGCGCGAGAGCTTCCAGCTAAAATAAGCCGACCCAACCCTGGGTCGGCTTATATTTTAGCTGGAAAGGCGCCCGCGCCTCTCCGCCTCTCTCTAGCCTGGATCCAGGCTAGAGAGAGAGAGAAGGGTGCGCGGAGGCTAAAATATAAGCCGACCCAACCCTGGGTCGGCTTATATTTTAGCTGGAAAGGCACCGCGTGCCTCTCCGCCTCTCTCTAGCCTGGATCCAGGCTAGAGAGAAGCAGAGGGGTGCGCGGAGGCGCTCCAGCTAAAATATAAGCCGACCCAACCCTGGGTCGGCTTATATTTTAGCTGGAAAGGGGCCATCGCTCCCCCCCTCGCCTTCTCTCTAGCCTCGATCCATGGATCAAGGCTAGAGAGAAGCAGAGGGGCGCGGGGGCGGGGGCCTTTCTCCTCCTCTCTCGCCAATGACAGGCTGGCGAGAGGAGAGGAGGCCCTCGCTCACCCCCCTCGCCTCTCTCTAGCCCCCCGATCCTGAGGGAGCGAGGGCCCAAGTTTGCCCAGGCTGAGAGGAAAAGGAAGAGGCCTGAGGCTGTGAGGAATGGTGGGAGTTGAAGTCCAAAAACGTACCTGGAGGGCTGAAGCTGGCCCCTGCGATGGGAGAAGGCAGAGCAACAGGGAAGAGAAGGAGGAGGGGAGAAGCCTGGAGGACTACAGTTTCCAGGATGCATTGCCTAGCAGCAGCGTCACTTCCAGTTCCCCATAGAAATGCGGGAAAAAGAAGAAGCTTAATGAAGGCGGGAAGGCAATGAGCGGGAGAAGACAGGGAGAAGTGAGTACTACAATAATTAATTAATTAATACTTAAGAATTTCTAACGAACTTAACGCATATTGTTGACCTGAAGGACCGTAAAAGGAAGTCTACTTCCTGGTTCGTGGCAGCGATCCGTAAAACCTCAAAAGTCCCATTTCATACGAATCTCTTACGAATCCTTTTAATTTCCGTTTCATTTTTCTCATGCCTAATGTGCAGCTTACAAATGCCTTCAACCCTTGAGTTCTTGCAAAAAGAAGGAAGTCCATTACCACTAGATGGCACTTATGTTTCCCTTTTCACAGCATGCTATAAAACTTGTCTTTTCTCCACTACGCCCTGCCTTCAATTTTGATTCACTGTTTAAGCAACTAGGCTTCCCTTTTTCTTTTATGGGTTTCCTCTTTACTATCCAAATAAGCAGTAACTAGAAAAGAGTGGCAAAGAGGTTTGTATACAGTCTATTCACCCATGCAACCTCACATTGTTTCCTACTTTGTTGTTGCTAACTGCTGTCAAACTGCTTTTGATATATTATGACCCTTTGAATGTAAGATCTCCAAGTGACCTTATCATCAAGCCCTGCTGAGGATTTTCAGACTTAGAGTCATGGCTTCCATGACTGAGACTGGATCTACACTGCCCTATATCCCAGGATCTGATCCCAGATTATACAATTACCTCCAGACTGCCTGGCAGTATAGACTCATATAATCAAATTCAAAGCAGATAATCTGGGATCAGATCCTGGGTCATAGGGTAACGTTAATCCAGTCTGAGTCTATCCATTTATAATGTGAGTTTTATCTTTTCCTATTGCCTCCTATCTTGCCAAGCAATATTATCTTTTCTGGGGACCATCTACACTGACCACTTAATGTGCACTTAATGGACACCCAAATCGGCTCCATGGTGGCTAAATGTCATAAGAAACTGGTCTGGAGTAAAAATGACCAAAACCACCTTAATGCGTCTCTGGACTGTGTTGACCAGAACTTTGAATTCTGGACCAGAATTCAGAGCAACCCACAACTTTGGGCCCATGTACCAACTGCAAGTGTTGACACTGTCATTCCATGTTTCTTAGGTGACCCAGGAATACAGGATGGCACTTAGCTTCCTTTTCATGTTCTCCATATTGCAGTGATATCCAGGTATGACATGGATCCTGACAGTTGCCAGGGCAACAGAGTCATCAGGGAAAGGAGGGGAAAACTAGGGGGGAATTGCCAATCTCCCTTCCCCCATTGCACTGTTATCTTGGGTTTGGAGGTCAGGACTCCATCCTATCTCCGCAGCAGCTTGGTGGTAGTGTTGATCTAGGCTGGGCTAGGCTAGGCTGGGCTAGGCTGGGTCAGTGTAGATTCGTCCCCTTGAATCATGTCTTATCATTAAATGCCCAATATATGAAAACCTCAAATAGTCATCTAGGCTTCTAGACTTCTATAGGTCCTATTTTTTTTTTATTTATTTGGATATTTCTATTCTGTCCTTCTCAACTCCGAGGAGGGACTTAGGATGGCTACCAACAGGCACCCTCCAGTGCCAAACAATACATGACATAAAATACATTTAACCTATATTAAAAAGTTACAAATATATTTATTAGTCTTTTTAGCAGCTAGGGGGAACTCTTCTCCAGCACCACATTTCCCTTTGAATTTTTCAAATCTTGTGAAAAAGGTCTCTTGTTTTTCTTTTGGTCATTTGCTATTTCTCTGCATTAATTAATATAGCAGTTAACCTTGTCCCTTCTTGCTTGATATTCCCATAAAAGGATGTTATTGAATGTAGACTCCTGTGCCCTTCTGTTTTGCACTGTGAAATATGGGGAATTTATATTTTCACCACTAACCGGGCACTGGCAGTTGTTGCTTAACTACTACTGAAAATCCCTCTGAGAGATAGCAGCAGAATTTGGTAATATAGGCATAGGACAAATTTTAGAGTTTCATTTAGAATTTGGTCCGCTATCTATCAACATATTTTGTGGTTATGTTACAGCAGACAGTGAAGCACTCCTTCTCCTTGATTTTAGAGTCAATTCTGCAATGCATGCCTCCTTTACTAAGAACCAAAGGGAAGAGGTATATTTAACAATATAAGTTTTCAGTTACTCCCTGAAATAGACACACCTTTTCTCTGACTTTCTGAGGAGTCAGTCATGTCTCTGCAGAGATCAGAAATAACCATTAGGGGAAATGTACTGCAGTGAGAGACCAGCTACCATCCTTTGTAGACAAAAATGAACCAGAATAATTATGTTTCTTATTGATTTCACTCAAAGTCATGACTTGGTTTGTGATTAAGTGGGTTTTCAATTCAGAATTTACAAAATTCTGACCAAAGTGAGCTTCTCGCAGTTTCATATGTGGCTCCAATTAACTCCTACAGTTCTAACTATGTAAAGAAGGGCAAGCCACATGTTGTAATGAAATGTTTCATGATTTTTCAAAGCAATAAGCGTATTACTTAAAAATGGAATTACAGTAAAGTTCCCTCTTTGAGAAGGGAAACTCTTGCCAATGTTTATGTAATGCTCCAAGGCAATTCCTTCCAGTGCATATAAACAAGTATGTGGAACAGCTGCAGTTCCACATGTTTATTTATTGAACATGAGGAAAGTTAGGAACTGCCAATTAATTTTTATCTTGAAAGTTTGTATTAACTAATTTCCCTGGGATTAAAGCCACATTTCAACCACAGATAAAAATGTTTGAACTGTAACTGCTGTGAAACCAAAACATATATGTTTAATGTGTTTATTTTGAAGCAATCACATTGATTTGATTCAGAATACTCTAGGGGACAATGCTGAAACAGAAATTTTAAAATGGTATAAATCAGTTGTAAAATAGCATTATATGGCCTATCGATAGCAGCAGGGAAATGAAGCCAGGTTCTTGAAGTAACAGCCAGTCTGAATAGTTTGTAAGTCACAACTTTCTCAATTGCTATCTCAAAATAACAAAAGACCCTTTTCTTCAGATATATACTAGTACTACCTACAACTATTGTCATCAATCCACTGTTTAACTCACCTTTCATATATCACTAGATCTCAGAGCAGCATAATAAAAAAATAAATTGAAAACAGTTGAAATATAAAACATTGATGATATTGAGCCACGGTAAGCCCCCGATGATTTATAGTTCACCAGGGACTAACAAATAAATACATGATTTTTTCCCTTTTATTAAAAATATTTTCCAGAGGTCCAGAGTTGCTCAAGTTCAAGGCTTCAGAAGATTGAGAACAGACCCAGCAGCAGCTGTACCCCCTTGAACTATATAGTATCTAACCCAGGCATGGGTAAACTAAGACCCGCGGGCCTGAAATGGCCCTCTGTGCAGTTATGCCAGACCCTTAAAAATGTCCCATCCTTTGGGCATAAGGCCGTGGTGGCTAGCCACATCCTTATGCCAAAAGAATGAGAGAGAAAGGCATACAGTGGCTGGGAGCCCTCTTGAGTGCTCTCAGCCTGCTGTGTGCCTTCCTCGGACCCTTCTCTCAGCATTAGGATGGGGTGAGCAGCCCTGTCCTGATGCTGGGAGAAGCACAGCCTGAGGAAAGAGGCAGACAGGGGCCAAGGGAGCTCCAAAGTCCTCTCACCCATTGCCTGCCTCTCCCTTTTTCCATTGTAAGGAGAGACGTGGCCCTGCCTTGATGCTGGGAGAAACCTGGTCCTGGGGGAGGAGGGAGGCAGGGACCAAGAGAGCTCCAAAGTGCCCTTGCCCACTGCCTGCTTCTCCCATTTTCTGGCATCAGGAAAAGCCTGGTTCCCTCCTGATGCCAGCAGGAGCTTGGCCTGGGGGAGGAGGCAGGCAGGGAGCGAGGGAGCTCCAAAGCCCCCTCACCTGCTGGCTGCATCTCTTTTCTCCTGGCATTAGGACGAGGCAAGTCAATGTCCTAATGCTGGCAGAAGGGAGAGGCAAACAGGAGCTGAGGGAGCTCCAAAACTTCTCAGCATAAGGATGGGCGACCAGCCATTGTACAACCAGAACAAAAAAACCTGCATGAGGTACTGGATACCTCCTTGCACAGCACCCCAAAAGGTGATTACATTGATATAACAAGGGATCATCTCAGCATAATTCATCAACAGAATTCTTACACTCATGCTTCATTTTATATTTTTCTAAAGTACAGTGTGTGTGTGTGTGTGTGTCCACCCCACCTTTCTTTTTGCAAGTGCAAAACTGTCAGCACAGTTACTATCTCTCACCTGAACCCTCCTTCTTTTTTGCCAGTTCTTTTTCCTACAACTAATATTTCTTCTTTCTAACTGGAAAAAACTTTTTTTCTAACAAAAATATAAAGCAACAGTATTCTGAGCACAATACAGAGCAGATGTTACCATTTTGTGTGTGAAGATTTTCCAAGATCTCACTGCTGCTTATGAAATAAACACTGCACTCTGTTCAATTATTTGAAATTATTTGCAGCGATTTGTACATTAAAGAAGAGCTTCAAATCCTCAGAGGTTTCATGCAAGCATCTGCTATGAATTTTGGATGTCATATCTTCCTTGCCTTTTGTAAGACCTTAGTTCTGGATGTTCCCTGTATTCCCAACCGCATCCCAAAGTAAATAAACATTCACCACCATCTTGTCAGAAATTCAATTCATTATTTCACTTCAACTTGATCAAGAGCAGATTGACCCATAAAAGATCTAGAGAACTTATACCTGCAGTTTCATTTATGCATGTCTAATAAAATATTCCTTCTCTGGGCATTTTTTTTAGGTCTTCCAGCACAACTCTAGGGTTTTGTTCAGCTAGAAATCCTTCATTTCAATAGAACTCACTATTACCTGTAGTTTTGCACCTGTAGTTTTGCATGTCCAAACAAAGCCTAGGAATGTACTGTCCACAGATATGGGAGATGTATTATATAGAAGGGAAAACAGCTGTTAGCATTCAGATGCTTTGGACTCCGGTAACAATATTCTTTCACCACTGGAAATGCTGACTAGGATTTCTGGGAGTTTATTTATCTTTGATTTATTTACTTCATTTATATCCCGCTCTTCTCACCCCTCGGGTGACTCAGAGTGGGTTACACCAAACAACTAGGCAAACATTTAATGCCTCAATTATACACACAATTAAAACATAGCACAAAATCATTAAAACAGAACACAAAAATTACAATTTACAATCAGTTAAATATATTAAATATGATAAAATCAATACATAAATAACGCATTGCACAAATCCTTAATCATAGTTCAGCTGCTGCATTTTAACTGTATAATGGCAAGATGTTATATTGCATTTCCATCAATCACTGAATGTTTATTTAAATAGCCAAGTTTTCACTTGTTTCCTAAATGTCTGGATGGAGGAGCTGATCTGATCTCACTAGGAAGGGATGCCACCACAGAAAAGGCTCTGTCTCCTGTCCCCACCAATTGTGCTTGTGAAGGCGATGGGATCGAGAGTAGGACCTTCCCGGCAGATCTTAATGCTCATACTGTCTCTTAAAAGGAGATACGTTCAGATAGGTAAGCTGGACCCATGTTGTAGGCTTCATAGATCTGGACACATTTGCATTCGCTATAGCCTATATGATATAACAATCCATGGGTGTCCCACCTGGAAATATGTGCTATATGTATACAGTTGTCTCACCATATCCATGGAGTCAACCATTTAATGCTTGAGAACATATTTGAACGACTAAAAAACAATCTTTGATATTTCCATTTTGTATAAGCGACACCATATTACTGGGCCATTGTATATACTTCAGCATCCATGGATATTGGTATTCAAGCTCCCACCCAATATCTTCTTCTGGTCCAGAACTAGAATCAATGAGTGGAAATGATTATAGGAAAGCATATAATAATAAAATAGAATGAACCTGTTCAACGGTAGAAGATATTGCTCTGACAGATTGTGGGTTCTCCCTTGCAAAAAAGTACTTAAGCAGATACTGAACATCAGTATCTTGTGAGAAATGTAGTTGCATCATTCATCGCAGATCTTGCATTGATCATGGCCTGTGGTCCTCCAGATGGTTTGGTTGGCAGTTCCATGAAGGTCCACCCAGGATGGTCACTAGTTAAAGATTCTTGACGTTAAAGTCCAAAATACCTGAAGGGCCCAATGTTGATAGCCATTGGATGGACTCGATATTCTTCTTCAGCTTCATGATTTGATAATGTCTGGGGCTTAAATAAGAATTAATAAAATTAAATCAAAGTAATCGTTCTGTTCAGTAGACTATCAGTAGGTGACAGCTATATAGCAATATAAAGCTTGCACTTTCAAAGAAATGGCACTCAAATTATATGAGCTCTGGATTTATTTCATTCTGATTAAGTGTTAAATATACTCTCCTGGCTCCAATTTAAACCTCATTTGATCAAATTGGCCCGTTTCCTAGTGCTTGATAGAGAAAGCTGTAATACGATTATGCTGATTGGGCTTAAATTGAGATAAACGAAGAATGTTTTAAATATTACGTAAAATTTGATAAGGCCAAAAATAGCATCTGCCAAAACAGAAAGTCCTAAGAATACCCTGGACATTAAATATGTATGAAACTATATTACTTTTTCTCCTCAAAATCCAGATCTTGTCAGAATATTCAACAGACCATTTAGGAGAAAAATATATACATCATATTTTGACAAATAATGTCAGTTATAACAACAAGATCTTTTAAAATAATATTTTTATTATTTCATTAATAATTTAATATTTTATTACATATATGGCCTAATACTGTGACATTTCAGCCCTTTTAAAGGTAAAAAATAAGGTTTTTGAATGTTTATCTGGCAAAAACAACACAGAGTATTGCAATACCTTAAAGACTAACACATCTTATTTGGCACAGATTTTCATGCGCTAAGGCCTAGTTAATGCTTGTCTTAACTAATGTTATTTAATATAAAACTTTGGTTGCGGTGAGGTTGTATGGCCATGTTCCAGAAACATTCTCTCCCGACATTTTGCTCACATCTATAGTAGGCATCCTCAGAGGTTATGAGATCTGTTGGAAACTAGGCAAGTGAGGTTTATATATATCTGTGGAATGTCCAGGGTGGGAGAAAGAACTCTTGTGTGTTTGACACAAGTGTGACTATTGCAGTTGGCCACCTTGATTAGCATTTAATGGCCTTGCAGCTTCAAAGCCTGACTGATTGCAGCCTGGGGGAATCCTTTGTTTGTAGTTGTTAGAGTGGTCCAGCATTTCTGTGTTCTCAAATAATATGCTGTGTCCAGGTTGGTTCATCGGGGCTTTGCTGTGGCTGACTTCTCAGGTTGAGTTAGTCTGCAGTGCCTTTCATGTTCCTTGATTCATATTTGGGCAATGCTACATTTGGTGGTCCCTATGTAGACTTGTTCACAGCTGCATGGTATACAGTAGACTCCTGCAGAGGTGAGAGGATCCCTCTTGTTTTTTGCTGAACGTTGGACTATCTACAGTGGGTCTGTAGATAGTTTGTAGGTTGTGTTTCTTGGGTGAAATGTCAGGAGAGAATGCTACTGGAATATGGCCATACAGCCCAGAAAACTCACAGCAATCCAGTGATTCCAGCCATAGAAGCCTTCGACAACACAATATAAAACTTGTTTCTCCAGGAGATAGCAATACTACAACACTTTTCCCAACATATAAGGATAAAAAGTCACATAAAATAAAATAAAATATAGAAGAAGGAGGCTTGCGGACCAGATTTTTGTCCTCATGGCCCACAGTTGCTGTAGATTATAGGAAGTTGACCAAAATGACCAGCAATTTCATATATTGGCCCTGAGTGATTTGTCCCTACTGAATACTAGGATTTCAGTCCTCCTTCGGGGGTGAGAAGGGCGGGATAACAGTATTGCAAATAAATAAATAAATATTTGAGTGCAGTTTATAAAAATAGCTGTATCCTAGTTTCTATTTTAATTCAATTGACAGAAGTTTTAAAAAAATATTTAAAGCTTAACTATACCTGTTAATTCTGAAACAGAATGAGCTCCACTTGCAAGATAATTTAAAGGCTGCTGAGTTCACAGGAGTGAGAATGTCTTTAGCTGTCACCTCCATAGCAAAAAGTATTTGGAGTGCTAGACAGAGGGGAAGAGAGTGGGAAAACTATTCAAATCTGAAAATAAATTGGATATTTTCTTGGAAACAATGGAAAGACCAGCTGGTTGAGCTATATCTGTGATGGTTTAGGGCAGAGGTTGACAACTTTGATGAGCCAACCCCACACAAGTCCTGTTGTGGGTGGCAGCTACTCCAAAAATATTTCTTAAAATGTTTTAAAAAAGGGAACGGATTGGACATTTGTTTCAATTAACAATGACTTCCCCACTACCTTAAGGCTGTATTTCATTTGAGGGCACTTCCAAACAGAAGAAAATGTTCAGGAAACTGGAGTTTAAACCTCCAGTTCCTTGAACATTTGGTGCCTCCACAGGGAGCCAAAATCTCACCTTTTTGAGGATAAGGTGGGCCATTCCTGCCCATGCTGATTTGCAACCAGCAAGGGGGGGGGGGGGGGGTGATTGTGTATGGCTGCCGGCCCTCTGCAGTCCCTCACCCCCCTAACCTTAAAAAGGTTTAGAATAGCCTCATTTGCTCAGTGTCACCTGTAAATGATGACACTGAGTTTTCTGGTAGGGAGGTGGGATTCCTCCTTGAAAGCTCTATGCATCTTTTACAGGAGCAAAGGAAACCCTCCACCCTCTATAGCAGTGCTTCCCAACGTGTGGGTCCCCATGTGTTTTGGCCTTCAACTCCTAGAAATCCTAATAGCTGGTTGGGATTTCTGGGAGTTGTAGGCCAAAACACCTGGGGACTCACAGGCTGAGAAACACTGCTCTATAGGGAGATTATTTTTAAACTTTTTAAGCCAGGGAGGGAAGAATGGTACTGCCATTCCTCCTCTGTGAGCTACTTGAGTCTGCATAAGCTATATCGCTGTGTAGACTGCTTCTAGGATTGTGGATGATGATCCCATGAGCAGTATCCACTCACCCCACACCTGCAAAGATCCAGACCTTACTGAAAGGTGTGGATCTTTGCAGGTGTGTTTAAAAACAGGAATAAATGTGGATTTCCAGGTTTATTTCAGGTCAATTTACATTATCATGAAGCATCGTTTGGATGCCTCATTATAAAACGGTCTTTACACCGCATTATGGTGTAGATGGGGCCTTAAGGAGAAATTGCTAAGCTTGGACCATTGTTAAGATTGCCAGTTCTCCCTTGTTTTGAACAATTTTCTTTTTTTTCCCGGGAAGCTTTCAGTTTCCTGTTCCATATTCAGGGGAAGTTTGTTTTTGGAGTAGTATAGCAGTTTGAGTGTTTGACTAAGATTCTGGGAAACCAGGGTTGGCTGTGGAAACTCATTGGGTAAATCTCTGCAAGTTACACTCTCCCAGCTTCAGAGGAAGGCTGGGACAAGCTTTTCCAACCCCATCTTACCAATAAAAACCTGTGATAAGTTTGTTTTACTGTCACCATAAGTTGGAAAAGTCTTGTGGCATAAAACAACAGCAAGCTTGTGAGAATGTCTGTAAGTATTTGGGGACCAAAACACACTGTAAAGACTACAGAATATTTTGTATATCATAATGAATAACTTGTATCTTTATTCAAAAATTGTAGTGGCTGAGTGGAGCTTCAAGGAGTCCTCCCATATGACCCCAAAGCAGCTGCCTCATTGTGTCTTCTGCCAACAAACTCACAATAATCTAGGTAACAGAAAAGCGGATCTACCTCTATTCCACACCTCTTCTCATCTCTACCATTTAAGACTAAATCTGGAGCAAACTGTCAATAAAATCCAAATGCTCACATTATAGCTCAACTTCATTTTCACAGGACTAATCCAAAACCTTGATGAAATCTGTAACTAGAAATGATCCTAATTGTATATTAAATGTCAAATGTTGTATGAGAAGATCATAAAATATAATCTGGACACAACATAGTATTTGAGAACACAAAAATGCTGGACCACTCTAACAACCACCATGTCAGGCTACACAGAGAAGCCATTGAAATCCACAAGCATGTGGACAATTTCAACAGAAAAGGAGGAAACAATGAAAAAGAACAAAATCTGGCTACCAGTATTCAATAAAATGCTCTAAAATCAGGACAGTAAATAAAGAACTACACTCAAAAAGTAGGGGAATTCTAGACAAGAATCACTCGGGCAGATAACACCTTCAAACAAAGGATTCCCCCAGGCAGCAAGCAGCCAGGTTTTGAAGCTGCAAGACCATTAAATACTAATCAAGGTGACCAATTGCAACATTCACACTTGCTTGAAGCAGACAAGAGTTCTTTCTCCCACCCTGGACATTTCACAGACTTGCATAGTTTCCAAAAGACCCCTCAACCTCTGAGGATGCTTGCCATAGATGTGGGCAAAACATCAGGAGAGAATGCTTCTGGAACATGATCACACAGCCCGGAAAACTCACAGCAACCCAGTGATTCCGGCCATGAAAGCCTTCGACAACACATATAATGGTTTTGCTGTACAGGCATGTCTGTATTTTGCTACTCAGGATTATTTAGAGGTCAGAGGTTTTAGGTACAGAGAAGCATAAAATCCGGTCTGCTTTGCCCATTCCTCAGAGGGTTTCCCCTATTCTTTGTACTCGGAAGCATATGGGATACAAAAGCTGGGAAATTCCTGTCACAGAGATATATCAGTCTTGGGGGTCCAAATTTCTTGCATTACCAGTGCTTTGTGGTTCTTATAAAATCAGAATGCCTTCGCCTATGGAGAGCAAGATGCACCGTATTTATAAAATCAGGCAGAACTATATTTTCTAGATTAGAAAATGATACTGTATATTAGTTACAGTACAATCTTGCTTATCCAACATAAATGGGCAAGGCAGAACGTTGGACAAGCGAAAATGTAGGATATTAAAGAGGGATTAAAGAAAAGCCTATTAAACATCAAATTACCTTATGATTTTACAAACTAAGCACCAAAACATCATGTTTTACAACAAATTGACAGAAAAAGCAGTTCAATACATGGTAATGTTATGTAGTAATTACTATATTTATGAATTTAGCACCAAAACATCACAATGTATTGAAATAGCTGTGGATCCGGGCAGAAGGCAGACTGCATTGGATAATACAGAACGTTGGATGAGCGAAGGTTGGATAAGCGAGACTCTACTATAATACATTTCCTAGCAGGGAATGCAAAGTACCTACATAATTGGTTCTATCCAACAAGTCTGTGGTATAAATTA
Organism: Anolis apletophallus; assembly: GCA_030556195.1. Classification (NCBI taxonomy): domain Eukaryota; kingdom Metazoa; phylum Chordata; class Lepidosauria; order Squamata; family Anolidae; genus Anolis; species Anolis apletophallus. The sequence continues at coordinate 72,809,262 of JARBWK010000012.1, read as the reverse complement.
GGCAGTGAGACAATGATTGGATTGTCCAATAATCTCTTTGGTTGAGTGGGGATTTGAACCTAGATCCCAATGGCCCAATTGTCACCTCTAGGTGGTATGAATGTTATTTCACTGCATTTTTAATCTTTCTCCAGTCTTTCTATCCATTTTTGGTTTCAGTACCCTCCACACAGATCCAAAACAGGTGACAAGGGTAACAAATGTGGTGAAGGCTAACCATCCACTGAGAGCTAACCTTCTATTGACAAAACTGGGATATGTGGGATTGGAGGCCTCTAAGGCCCCATTAGTGTTTGTCACCGCAGGACCTCTGGATCCAGTCTAGTGTCTTGACTCTTATAAACACTTTTGCTGTCACATTAGAATAGTTCCTACCCTCTGGAGGACTTCTCTATATTTTATGAGCCTATGTATATTTTATGCTCTGGCTCTTTGGATCTGTCCCTTCCTGCAGTATTATGAGCCTTTAAAAATATGTGGAGTAAAATTTATGAGCAGTTGTCAATACTTTAGCAGGTCCTGAAAAATGACCAGAACCAGTTCTTATTAAAAGAATTAATCAGAGCCTTAGGCATATAATTCCTATCCAAGGCTATACAGAGTTTTTTGAGAACTACACATAAAACAAGCCCTTAAAATCCATGGATTGTCTATGGGTACATTCAAGACAGCATTATAATTCTTTCATGCTCATTCTTAGACTACACACAATGCCATTTGCTGAACATCATTTGGTGAAAAGGGAAAAAATATAAAATTAGAAAGTCAAATAATTGTTTTAGACTTTTTCATAGACAAATGAAAGCCTATTGGTGAGCATAATTGTATTGTATTTGCATTTTACAAGATTTCATATGGGACTCACAATGTCATTAGGGCAGCTGCTTTCAGGTGGTATCAGATATGGATAATGGATACAGTATGTGAGTATGTGATCTATATAGGTAAAATTTATTTATATTTTTTATTTATTTATTTGTTCGACTTCTTAGCCGCCACTCCCAGGTGGCTCGGGGTGGCTTACAATCCAGGAGAAGTAAACAACAGTAATCGTTAAACACTAAAAAAAACACAATAGCAGTAAACATTAAAATATTACATTAAAAACACAGCAGTACTAACTAAACTAAACATATGTGGCTAGACTGACTCAACATTAAAGGCTTGCCGAAATAGCCAGGCTTTACATGCTTTCCAGAAGTCAGAAGGCCTCCGGCTGGCAAGGAATTCCAAAGCGTAGGGGCAATGATGGAGAATGCCCTTCTTCTCGTCGACGTAAGACGATAGGCTTTGGTGCTCGGAATGAGGAGAAGATCTTGATCCTTGGATCTCAGTGATCTCGTGGGACAGTATGGGGTAAGGCGGTCCCTCAAGTACACTGGCCCCAGACCATACAAGGCCTTGAAGGTCACAACCAACACTTTGAAGGTGATCCGGAATTCAATAGGCAGCCAGTGCAGTTCCTGCAATACAGGTGTAATACAGTGGCCCACAGGAGTGCCTGTGAGCTCACGGGCTGCAGCGTTCTGCACTAGCTTAAGTTTCCGGGTCACCGACAGAGGTAAGCCAAAGTAGAGAGCATTACAGTAGTCTAATCTTGAGATGACCGTCGCTTGGATCACCGTGGCCAGGTCGCGTCGGGACATAAATCCTGTATGTGGACTACTACTCACCACTTTGTTTTTAAATCTCAATTTACTTTTTATTATATTGGAGGGTGAGGGGGGTTTTTGCATTGTGTCTGAATTATTTCTTTTGAAATTGTATTGTATGTTTACATTTTATTATTCTTCCTTCCATTCCTCTGTGTGTGTGCACATGTATTTTAGATGGCATGCCTTTGCCAGAAACCACTATTTTTTATTGTTTTACTGATAAGGGCTATGTTCATTTGATTGCATTATATAAATAAGCTATTATACTAAATGATAATATGCTATATCTTTCCTTCCTCTTTAAAAGTGTGCTGTGTTTGCTCATATCATTACTTTCTTTCACAGTTAAAATATGGGCTATCTCAGAGGTTTACTTCCGTGCTGAAATAGCAGTAGGACAAAGAAACAGGAAAGAGGTTCCGCCAGCAACTCCCATATTCACATGAATGCAGAGCCCTTGCAAGTGAGGGGTCCTTCTCAGACCATCCTTTAGAAAATGCTATGGTTGAAATCAAAATGCTGGTGTGACCTCCAGCAGGGCTATTGAATAAATTGGGCTTACAAAAGTGTGGGCTTTGCTTATCTTGGCATTAGCACTTGGAGTCAGAGCCAATGCATATTAACCTTTATGGAAATTGCAAATACATTATGAAAACACAGCTTAAAAACTAGACGCAGAAATGCATGGATATACACAAACTTCTAAAAAGCCTTGTTATCACTATAAGAAGAAATATTTTGTATGCATATTCTCCCCTTCCACCTTGTACATAGGAGAACTTACAGAAGCGAAGAATTAAAGTTACTTTGAAGACAATTTTGCTAACCATGTTTTATAATTTGACCTGGTATATTGAGATGTGAGCATGGTTTAATAAAATACATGATGCCATCCTTTATGCAGTTATGAATTTCTAATGTAGTGTTATGGATCCATAACTACTCTATATTTTAATGATTCAAAATATTAATTGTAGCGAGTGACACCATTGTCATGTTTGTAAATGCCCCCAAATCTACTTTAAGACTCAGGAGCTATAGCAACCAATAGAAGAAAGCCTAGGCTGGCTGTTAAATTGTTTTTACTGCATGTGAACTACTATTTTAATTTGCTGTATAATGTTTAGTGTTGTTGTGTGTTTAAATTATCTCTCAGGCTTTTGTTTTATAGGAATTGAATGTTTGCTTTTTTTTGGTTGGAAACCACCCTGAGTCCCCATGGGGAGATAGGGCGGGATACAAATAAAGTTTATTAAAGAGAAGCGGGATATAAATAGATTCGGTAATGTGAGAATGAGCCCTCAAAGCCCCCACTTATCAGAAATGGAGGTGGTGGCAATCAGAAATAGGATCTCATTGGCAAGAGAAGGCTGAAAACATGAACCATCTCAGCGTCTAAGATTGTCTAGAGAGGCCCTGCTCTCGGTCCTTTCTCGCAGGTGTGATTGGCAGGGATGGGAAACAGGGCCTTCTCAGTGATGGCACCTCAGCTGTGGACTTCCCTCCCCAAGGTCATCAGATCAGCCCCCTCCCTCCTGAACTTTCATAAAAAAGAAAAAAAAACATGACTTTGTGACCAAACTTTTGGGGAACTTGAGAAATAGAGAGATATGGAAATGATGTGCAGTGACTAACTGGAACGGCCAGATTACATTTGAGGATCATGTGATTAACTGTTACTGTTTTGTTTAATGTTTTAAAACTGTTTTATTGTATTGTATAGTTCATTTTAAATATCTGTAATTGTACATATCCTATGGCTTCATATGGTTGTCTACATGTAAGCCGCCTTAAGTCCCTCTGGGGTAGAGAAAGGCAGGATTGAAATGCCATAAATAAATAAATAAATAAATAAATAAATAAATAAATAAATAAATAAATAAACATCATCCTGCAGTTCCCCAACTTCCAGCTTCACAGATCTCCATCACTTAATGCAACTGTTGGCTTTTAAGGTAGGTTGGACACATTAGACATGGAGACATTATTTAGTTATGTATTTGTAGTTAAGGAGAAAGTGTAGGATATCAGCAACTATCTTTACAGAATGGAATCTCTATGGCAGAATATCTATGACTTTCAGAATATGATGTCTGCCAGATTTGTTGAATTGCATGCCTCCATCTTCCCCAGCCAGAATATAAAATTGTCTTTGACCCCTACAGTTCTCTATGGGCCTGCCTACCTTTGTTAAGAAAGGAATTATGTGCCAGACCAGATGTGTCCTCCAGCCTCCAAAGTCTACAACACTGGCAAAAACTACTTTGTCAAATGTCCAACTTCTGATGACATCATCACTCCTGCTATGGAAAACAGCCCCACAGCAGTACTTCTTTGCATTCCTTCTCCACTACACTATTGATGTGCATGTGTGGCTGAACAAATGGGAAAACTGAGTTTCAGAATTGTTCATGCTCCCTAATATTAGATAGCAATTATATGTCTAGAACTGCTTCTGAGGTTGAGTTGTTGTTATTGTAGTAGTAGTAGTAGTAGTAGTAGTAGTAGTAGTAACAAAGCTTGGCCCATTTACAGTGTGTTATTCCAGCATAAAGGCTTAATTTACTCAAAATTCTAAATGGAACGCTTAATTATTGTTGTGGATAGTTGTCATGGTTACAGGTAATGACTGCATGCATGCTGTTCAATCCAGCTGACTTCATAGAATATTCTGAGTGCCAGATAGTTCTAAATACTCAGATTGGCTTGAAGCTAAAACTTGACTTCTTAACCATCTTATCCCCTCCCTGTGTCAACTCATTTATGTCCAGACACTTCACCTTATTCATTTTATGGCTATATACTTCTCATACATACAATTATCAAATGTAATGTCAACATGATTTCAAAAGTTCTACAAATAAATTTGTGGCAGTAGAGATCAATTTCTTGCCAACAGGAAAAAAGTTTGCTTTTTGAATTTTTTGTTGCTGTTGATGCCTTTATGGGGAAACAACATCAGAATTAGGTTTTAATGCTTTTCCAGATGGTGCAAATGTTTCGGGAGCCACCTCAGCAAAACTTGCTCCTCATAGTTCAAATCCAATAAATTGACGCAAACAAAATGGAACTTACAGGCACTACAAAATCTACCAAGTGGAAATATTGAGAGAATTCAAATGTCTCCAGACCAATTTGGAATAGCTTAGCATTAGCATAACTCTCACTATTCCACGTAAAGGAACTCTAAAGAAGGATCTAGAGCAGTGGTTCTCAACCTTCCTAATGCTGCAACCCCTTAATACAGTTCCTCATGTTGTAGTGACCCCCAACCATAAATCATTTTCGTTGCTACTTCATAACTGTAATTTTGCTACTGTTACGAATTGTGATGTAAATGTCTGATATGCAGGATGCATTTTCATTCACTGGACCAAATTTGGCACAAATACCCAACGCACCAAAATTTGAATATTGGTGGGTCTGGGAAGGATTGATTTTGTCATTTGGCAGTTGTAGTTGCTGGGATTTATAGTTCACCTACAATCAGAGAGCATTCTGAACTCCACCAACAATGGAATTGAACCAAACTTGGCACACAGAACTCCTATGGCCAACAGAAAATACGGGAAGGGTTTGGTGGGCATTTACCTTGAGTTTTGGAGTTATAGTTCACCTACATCCAGAGAGCACTGTGGACTCAAACAATGATGGATCTGGACTAAACTTGGCATGGATCCTCAATATGCCCAAATGTGGATCACTGGTGGAGTTTGGGAAAAACAGACCTTGACATTTGGGAGTTGTAGTTGCTGGGATTTATCATTCACCTACAAAAAGCATTGTGAACCCCACTGACTTGAGAACTGGGCCAAATATCCCACACAGAACCCAAATACTGTGTTTTCTGATGGTCTTTGTCAACCCCTCTGATACCCCCCTCATGACCCCCCCAAGGTCCCAACCCCCAGGCTGAGAAACTGGTCTAGAGTACTAGAGACCAATTGCCAATAAGAAATAGGCATAGATGCAGAAACATCTGTGTTTCTTTCTAAACTGAGAAATTAAATAAATGCAATCCTCATTCTATTCTTAGGATACATCTACACTGTAGAATGAATACAGTTTTACATCACTGCTATGTATCTGTGCTATGAAATCATGGGGTTCTATTGTAGTTTGGTGAAGCAGAGAAGGCTAAAGACCTTTTAAAACTTTGGCAGAGAAGGCTAAAGATCTTTTAAAGCGTCAACTCCCATGAGACCATAGCATGGAGCCATGGCAGATAAAGTGGTACCAAACTGCATTAATTCTAAAGTGTAGAATACTCTTAGCCACATGTTGCAAGGTTTTTCTTGCCTAACACAATCAATAAAGTTATTAACAGTGGAATTTTAGTCCTTGTCCAAGTCCAGTGGCATTTCTACGCAATTTTGCATAATTATGTAGTTTTCATTTGCATAATTGCAAATGGGAACTTACAGAAGCTTTCTCTCCCCTTTCAACTCTGTATCAAGAGTAATGGGAAGGGATCTCTGGATTTGACCAAACTGAGAACTAGAGAAATATACCCAAATCTGTCTGGCATTTGTGAGGTTTGTGAAAAAAATGATTGGACCTATTCTGGCAGCCTTTGGACGGGGACTCAAATTCCATATTGACAAGAAAAAGGATATAGTGTTGATCCATAATGATACACTGTTGGGATTAGAAAATTGGCAAATGAAAACTTTGAGGCCCATTTGGTCAGCACCAAGGAATATAAAAAAGAACATAAGAACATAAACTATACCTCTTGAAGTCTTCCCTGGCTGTCTGTCTGTTAGCCATGCTGACCTATTGCAGACCCTCAGCCCATCTAGTCCAGCATTCTGTATCACTCCGGGACTCTCTTTCTAGTGGCCCATGGCATTGTTTGATTGTACAGTTGTACACGGGGGCGGATCTCGAACATAAGAACATAAGAAGAGCCATGGGGACCTCACCCATGAGCATTCTGTAAATCCCACCAGTTGGACTGAAATTAAATCATTCAGTCGTGGACTGAATTTAAATCATTCCTAAAGTACAATTAAAAACATTCAACCTAATATTATAAAAACCATATAAACCATTAAAACCATTTATTTAACACCAATTTTATTTGTTTATGTTTTAAATCGTAAGCTATCAAATCTTATTACTATTAAAAGCTTACAGATGGCCTGTCATTTTCACAGATTCTGCATCAATGGATTCAGCAATCAATGGGCTGAAAATATTTCTTAAAAATCCAAAAATCAAACTTTTTTACAAGGGCCCCTTGGTGGCGCAGTGGGTTAAACCACTGAGCTGCTGAACTTGCTGATCGAAAGATTGGCAGTTTGAATCTGGGGGGTGGAGTGAGCTCCCACTGTTAGCTCCAGCTTCTGACAACCTAGCAGTTCAAAAACATGCAAATGTGAGTAGATCAATAAGGTACTGCTTCTGCGGGAAGGTAACAGTGTTCCATGCAGTCACGCTGGCCACATGACCTTGGAGGTGTCTACGAACAAAACCGGCTCTATGGCTTAGAAATGGAGATGAGCACCACCACCCAGAGTCAGACACGACAAGACTTAATGTCAGGTGAAACCTTACCTTTACTATACGAGGGGAATAATTTTACTTTGCCATTTAATATCATATTACTGGAGTATCCATGGATTTTGTTATCCGTGGGTATTCTTGAAACCGAACACCAGCAGATATCAAGAGTCCACTGTATTTTAATTCACATGTCAATTCTTTGAATGCTGCAACTGTATTGCATTTGTTTTATTTTGAAAGCTATTGAGTCTTGGTTTAGTGGTACTGGTACAGCACAGATAAAGAACGTTATTGTTATTATCACAATATTTCAAAACCTTTCCCTCCTTTTTGTCTGAGTTAGATTTCCCTAGAAACTGCCACATTAGTGATCCAAGCTCTGTTTTCAACCATAGCTGTGTCTGGCATATTATACTCTAATGGTTATCAATTTTAATTTTAATGTCCCATAATATCATTACATCTACCTTTTCCAGACATGTTTCAGCTTTATGTTCCCATAGGCATCTTTTAGGCTTATATTTTTTCTTTACAGGTAGTAAATTATCCCTTTTCCATAGATTCCAGTGTACTACTGATGTAATTTTATCATGGCATTTCTTATATTCTGAATGCACAGACTTGTTGGATGAACTAATGAGGTTGTCAACGATTTCATCTTTTCCTTGATGCAATGGCCTTTACTATCCTAACTCACTCCCCCCCCCCCAACAATATTTGTCTTAATGCTATGTGTCTGGATGTGCCGCATTAATATCACACCTTATCGATTCCTGGATTCGTGGACTGAAATTAAATCATGATACAAATCTCAGCAGCACTTTGATGACTTTAAAACTAATAATAGTAATAATGGGGATGAAGTGTGCAAATGTCAAGTATCCAACCGTTAATTGACTGACAAATATGGTAGTACCATAGCCACACCATTGGAGCCCCCAGTGGTTCAATGGGTTAAACCCTTGTCCTGGCAGGACTGCTGACTAAAAAGTAATTGGTTTGAATCTGGGGAGTGGGGTGAGCTCCCATCTGTCAGCTCTAGCTTCTCATACAAGGACAGAAGAAAAGTCTCCCATAGGATGGTAAAACATCCAGGTGTCCCCTGAGCAACGTCCTTGCAGATGGCCAATTCTCTCATGCCAGAAGCGACTTGTAGTTTTTCAAGTCGCTCCTGACACGAAAAACATTATCCATACCATCCCTAAAAAAAACCCCTAAATGCGGACTGCTGTGTCGGACTGGATGAGGGCTAGCAAATTGAAGCTTAATCCTGACAAGACAGAGATCCTCCTGGTCAGTCATAAGGCTGAACAGGGCATAGGGTTACAGCCTGTGTTGGATGGGGTTACACTCTCCCTGAATACGCAGGTTCGCAGCTTGGGAGTGATCCTGGATTCATCGCTGAGCCTGGAACCCCAGGTCTCGGTGGTGGCCAGGGGATCTTTTGCACAATTAAGACTCATGCGCCAGCTGCGCCCGTACCTTGGGAAGTCTGATCTGGCTACGGTCGTCCATGCTCTGGTCACATCCCGAATAGATTACTGCAAGACACTCTACGTGGGGCTGCCTTTGAAGACAGTTCAGAAATTGCAACTAATACAAAGGGCAGCAGCCAGATTACTAATAGGAACTACATACAGGGAGCATACCACCCCTCCTGTTGTGTCAGCTCCACTGGCTGCCGATCCACTTCCGAGCTCAATTCAAAGTGCTGGTTTCGACCTTTAAAGCTCTATACGGTTCTTGCCCAGTTTACTTGTCCGAACGCATCTGCCTCTACGTCCCACCTCGTAATTTAAGATCATCCGAGGAGGCCCTGCTCTCACTCCTGCCAACTTCTCAAACGCGGTTGGTGGGGATGAGAGATAGGGCCTTCTCGGTGGTGGCTCCCTGCCTGTGGAATGCGCTTCCAAGCGACATACGGTCGACCCCATCCCTCCTGGCATTCAGGAAAAAAGTGAAATCTTGGCTATGGGACTAGGTTTTTGCACATTAGCACAATGCAGCACTTTGGATTGGAATTATAATGGCAAGTTGATGGATATGGCTCAATGCTCATGTTGTGGACGGAACACTGTTTTTAACTTAAGTGAATGTGTAATATGTGTTAATGCTAACTGTATTTTAATGCTGAATGTTGTATTTATATTGTGTATCGGCACTGAATTGCTGCCTTTTGTCAAGCCGCTCTGAGTCCCCCCTCAGGGGTTGAGAAGACAACAAGGATACTTCTTCCCATTCAATAAAAAAGTGATACTAGCAGAATGGGAAGAAAGAGGAGGAGGAGGAGGACAACTACTACTACTACTACTTAATTTTTCTACCCTGCCTGCATCTACCCAAAGGTGACTCTAGGCATCTTACATGGGGCCAAGCCCAAAATAACATACAATTGAAACAAGGCACATAAAAATTAAAACAGCGTACAACCAACATCATAAACAATAATAAAACAGACATCATTAGCAACAACCAGAAATATTGTTTTGTTCTGTTTTTAGCCATATACAGTACATGTATAAATTGTCATTCATTACCCTCTGCATGAGCTCTGCAAATCCTGCACATACCAGGCATTTCATGCGAAGCAGCATGTTGGCAGTCACTCCATCACCTGGAAATTTCAGAGACTGGCAGGATTCCAGATGTCTCGCCAGTTATAGTTGGAGACTCCCTGAAGTACTGGTTTAAGGTTTAGCCAGATTCCTCTAGGTGACTTTTGATTTTATTTATTTAAAATATTTATCGTCTAAATAAATGATCACTCTTTTTCATCAAAACAGCAGTAACAGAAGCCAAATGAGAGGAAAAAAGTAAGTCAAGGTTATGAATGCGCCTCATATCCTTGTTCAGTCCTTTCACGTTTCTCTTTTTTTGTTATACTGTTGTGAATCATATGACTTTATCATGCAAAGTTAAGTCAATAATTTCTAGATCATTGCATCAATCATAGACAATTACTTGACCAATAGGGTTATGTGGTTTTTTTTATAGGACTATTGTTATATCATGGAGACAAATCAAGTTGAAGCAACTGTAGCATATGACCTCACATTTAGCTGTCCTCTTAAGAGTCAGTAGCATTGGGAACCATGCTCTGCCCCAATGGCTAAAAATGGTGAACTTGTTCCAGTCTTAAAATCCTCGGGGGAGCTTTCTCTTGATCCTGTCATTGTCACAAGACTGTCTGGGGACATGGGAGATGACCTTATGGTAGCTGCTTCTAATCTGTAAAATTCCCTTCTCATGGGAAACTAGATTAGCCTTGTCTTTGCTCTCCTTCTGCCGGTAAGCGAAGAAACTTTCCAACAGACCTCACAACCTCTGACGATACCTGCCATAGATACAGGTGAAACATCAGGAGAGAATGCTTCTGGAACATGGCCAAAACTTACAGCAACCCAGTGATTCTGGCCATGAAAGCCTTCAATAACACATTAAAGAAACTTTTATTTTATTTTATTTTATTTATTTATTATTTTATTTATTTACATCATTTCTACCTTGCTCTTCTCAACCCCCGAGGGGGAACTCAGAGCGGCTTGACAAAATTCGATGGTGATACACAATATAAATACAATATAAAACCATAAACATTCAGCATTAAAATACAGTTAGGATTAACACATAATACACATTCACTTAAGTTAAAACAGTGTTCCGTCCACAGCATGAGCATTGAGCCATATCCATCAACTTGCCATTACAAGTACAATCCAAAGTGCTGCATTGTGCTAATGTGCAAAAGCCTGGTCCCATAGCCAAGATTTTACTCTTTTCCTGAATGCTAGGTGGGATGGGGTCGATCGTATGTCGCTTGGAAGCCCATTACACAGGCAGGGAGCCACCACTGAGAAGGCCCTATCTCTCGTCCCCACCAACCGCGTTTGAGAAGTTGGCGAGAGCGAGAGCAGGGCCTCCCCGGATGATTTTAAATTACGAGGTGGGACATAGCGGGAGATGAGTTCAGACAAGTAAACTGGGCCAGAACCGTATAGAGCTTTAAAGGTCAAAACCAGTACTTTGAATTGAGCTTGGAAGTGGATCGGCAGCCAGTGTAGCTGACACAACGGGGGGTGGGGGTGGTAAACAGGCATTTGGTAATGTCACAATGCTGGGACTAGGCCCGGCCCCTTAATTACACACACAGAGACGAGAGTCAATTAACTATTTATTGAAGAATTAAGAACAGGTGAAAAGATATAATGTCCAAAAAGTAATGAGAAAAGCAATTAGAATCCAAAGGTCAAAAATGAAGAATCAATCAAAATGCAAAGGTCCATAAAACAAAGCAGGGTTCAAAAGGGCAAAGCTATCCGTAGAACAAAACAAGACAATGTCCATGAAAATACAAGGTCCAGGGTAACTCTTGGCAAGGTAGCCAGACTATGGCTTTCAGGAACCAGGTCGCTTCACTCCCTTCAGATCAGAAGTGGCCGACCAACTGAGGAACCGTTCCCACGGAACGTATATTTAATTTCCTCCTTTGTGAGACCAGCGCCGCTCTAGGCTTCGTCTCCATTCCTTTCTATTATCCTCAATACTTCGTCTGCGGTCAAAGCTCCTTCCCGGCCGAGCCGCAGCTGTCTCGCTATCTTCTTGAGAAACCTCCTCCCTTTCGGTTTCCATCAGCTCATCCCCCGCTGGTTCCCAGATACGCTCTTGGAAACCTCGTCCACCTGGTTTCTCATACAAGTTATCTGAATCGGGGTCAGACTGACCTTCCCCGTCCTCGTAAGCCTCAGGCCAATCATCCTCCCATTGCAAACGTTCTGTAGGAGATGCAAACCCATCGGCCCCATCATCCGCTTCACCTGTATCCTCATCAATCGGATCCAAAGCAATTGGGACCCCCGGGGCGGCCCCAGACCCCCCGGCAGCATTGGAGGCTGGGTTGCTACAGGTAATTACTTGATTGTGTGAGATTTTTTAAAATGGAAATTGTAGGGAATTTATCACATGAAGCCATTATTCCACAGAAGTTTCATGATCATAGATATTGGATACATATTGGGATGAACATCTTAAATAAATAAAATAACTGGAAATGTATTTATATACCGCCCTATCTCCCCAAGGGGGCTCAGAGTAGTTTCCAACATATGAGGCAAAACATGCAATTGCCAAAAAGGAAAACCATACAGTCAAATTAAAAATAAAATAAACCCGGAGACTCAAGCTGGTGCAGAACGCTGCAGCGCGACTCCTGGCAGAGGTCCCGATTGGCCACCACATCACGCCAATCCTGCGCGAACTGCACTGGCTCCCAATTGAATGCCGGATTGCCTTCAAAGTGTTAGTCCTGAATTTTAAGGCCTTACATGGTCTGGGGCCAGTGTACCTGTAGGACCGCCTTGTCCCATATCATCCCACCAGATCACTGCGCTCCGAAGAGCTAAACCTCCTGGTCATCCCAAATGTGAGGACCTACCATCTGTCCGCAACACGCCGCCAGGCTTTCTCTGTTGCAGCCCCTACCATGTGGAACGCACTGCCCGCCGGCATCCATGCCACCCAGGGCTTCCTCCCGTTCAGGAGAGCAGTTAAGACATTGCTGTTCCAACAAGCCTTCGGAGTTAGCTAAACTTTAGCTCACACCGCCTAGCTGTCAGCCTACTGCGACTCCATTTGTTGCTTCAACTGTTCTAATTGTAATTCCATCTTAATTGTATTACTGTGAGTTATTATGAGTTATCTGACAATTGTATTTTACGAACTGTTGTAAGTCGCCCCAAGCCGTGGGGGGGGGGGGGGCGACAGACAAATGCGAAATAATAAATAAATAAATAAATAAATCATAAAACAAAATCCTATGAAAACATAATTATCGTACTATTCTTCATTTCTGCAATTGCACCAAACTGTGGTCTTGTGGTTGTATATCTGGCTATCCTTGTAACTTCACCAGACTTCATGATATTGGACTTCCATTTTTAAAGCAATTTTACAACATCAACAATAACTAAAAAGAAGAAAATATAAATATAATATTTTTAAAAAACACAAAGCAGGCAGCTGAAAAATAGGAAAGAAGGAAAAGTGTGAGAGCGGGGTAGAATACCACAGCCGCCAACATGCCAGCAGAGAACAAAAACAACCCATCACACAAGATAGATGACAGTCCTGTTTCAATGCCGGTTTGCCTGCCTCACATGCTAAAGTTATGTGCTTCACTCTTATCTATTCGGTTCGATCTTCTGAAATATTTTATACTCTTTTAAACAATTGGTATTTCAATATAACAAATTTCATTTCTTTTTAGAAAACTGCTGTAATGACCATTTAAATATATCTTATTTTAAAATGCTGTAAACTGACTCAGTTTATGACATAAATGAAATAGAAGTGAAACATGTAAGGTATTTCCCCTCAAAGTTGGACTGTCTGTCTCAATTAGATGGTAGGTTTTGATGTTTATCTCCCTGGCATTCATTGACTTTGAGCCTCTCTATCCACACTAGGCTGCTATCCTGTTAATGACATATGCAACTGTAAATTGCACTATGCATATGGAGTGAATTTGGGACACCTCAGATGATGGTGGCATAAGTGATGCTGTACATGTGACCATACATTAAAGTACACAAAGTAGTGTGTAAATGTACATTGTCTTTATGAATTGCCCTTGTGCATTATACATTTCAAGTGCACAACAGTTTCAGCCATCTTATTGATCATTGATCCACATACATTGGTTTTCAGTACTTGAGTTGTGTAATGTAGCTCTGCTGGTAGATATTTATGCTATGGTGAAGTGATGTATTCTATTCAACTATCTATATTTTAAGTGGGAGAGCTGGTTACAGAGAAGCAGATAATCATTTCATCCAGGAAAATATTTTGCCATATTAGTCAATATCTGTATAGTACTTTTATTACTATTCAAACTAACTTGCCCCGCCCTAAAGCTAGAATCTCAAGGACCTGGGAATGAGTAAAATGGACACATTGGAATGTACTTTGGAGTAAGCATCCATAAAATTAAAGAGAGTCCTCGGAGGCATTTGCTTGAGAAACTTTGGGTTACATGGGTATGTGCCCTTTTTCATGTTGTAGATCAGGGCTGTCCAACACTGATCACCTTGGTGGCTGCTCGTGGGGCGTGGCTGCAGCGGGCGTGGCGCACGGGGCGGGGCCACTCCCACCCTGGCACGCATGCCCAGCGTCCTGCGCGGCCCGCTCCTTTTCGGCGGGGTGACGTCAGGCGCCACACCTGACGTCACCCAGCCTTGCCGAAAAGGGGCGGGTCGCGCAAGAGACTGGGCTTGCGCGCCAGGGCAGGATCGGCAAGCTGCCCTCCGCCGTGTCCCTAGCTCTTGCAGCGGCCGCGCCTGAAGGAAGGTAAGCTCCCGGGCGCGGCCGCTGCAAGAGCTAGGGTCACGGCGGAGGGCGGCTCGCCGATCCCCCGGCCCACCTCCCGCCCTGGCGCTCATGCCCGGCATCTTGCGTGACCTGCACCTTTTCGGCGGGGTGACGTCAGGCGCCAAAAGGGGGCGGGTCGCGCAAGATGCTGGGCATGTGCACCAGGGTGGGAGGCGGGCCGGGAATTGGCGAGCCGCCCTCCGCCGTGTCCCTAGCTCTTGCAGCAGCTGTGCCTGAAGGATTGTATGCCCGGGAGCTTACCTTCCTTCAGGCGCGGCCGCTGCAAGAACTAGGGACACGGCGGAGGGCGGCTCGCCGATCCCGCCCTGGCGTGCAAGCCCGCGAGCGGCCCTGCACGAGCGAGGAACAGGCGGGGGGAAGTCCCGCCCCTAGGACATCTGACGTGGCTTCCCTCTGCCTCCTTCTCACTCACGCCGGCCACGCCCCTCCTCGCCCCCCCGAGGACGAAATTTTTTGAAATTTTTTTGAAAATTTTTTAAATAAAAAAACTGATGTCTTGCAGGGGGTTAGGGGGCCGTAGGGAAGGGGCTAGGGGCCGTGTACGGCCCCCAGGCCACCAGTTGGACAGCCCTGTTGTAGATGGAAGTGTTTGATAACCCCCTTGAGCAAAATGCATTTTGCTGCTAGAACGCAGCAGGATACTGCTTTAGCTGTTTATGAGTCAAATGAAATGTGGTTTGAAGATGTCTGAGCATCATCTGGCTGTAGTATTGTAGCTGAAAGGAGAGAAAGAACTTGCTTGAGATCCAAGAGGTTGGCATCCATTTCCTGGGCATCGTAATTAGCTGTCTTCTAGAATAGAATAACTTTATTGTCATGGTACAATATACAACAAAATGTAATGCCATCCCCAATTGCATCATATAATATGTACAAATTACAAAAGATACACCAACCCTTTCACATTCTAATCACTATTACACAAGACCTAATGCCACATCAGTTTGAAACCACAGAGTTCAATATAGTCACAGCTTTAGGATAAAAGCTATTTCTCGGCCTATTTGTCCTTGTTTTTATCATCCGATAATGTCTGCCAGATGGTCACAATTCAAAGAAAGAATATCCATAGTGAGATGAATCCAACATTATGAACTTCCTTAAGGCAGCAGGAAATATACAGTTCTTCCAAAGAGGGGAGATGGCAACCAAAAATTCTCTGGGCAGTTGTGCCTTCCTATCTGCCACTGTGCAATTAGCAAACCATTCACAGCTGCAATAGATTAGAACACTCTCTATAGTACAGTGGTAGAAAGTAACCAGCAGTTTCTCATTCAATTGTTAGTTCCATAAAAGTCTCAGATAATACAATCACTGCTGTGCACTCTTAACCAACACTGCAGTATGAACTCCCCAGGTCAGGTCTTCCTTAACAGTAACACCCAGGAACTTAAAACTGGCTGCCCACTCCACTCAATCTCCATTTATAACCAAATTCTGAATTTCTGATCTATTATTTCTGTAATCTACTATCAGATCCTTGGTCTTACTGGTGTTAAGAACCAAATTAGTATCCCTGCATGACAAAAGCAGCTGATCCACCTCATCCTGCTAAGCAGACTCATGCCCTTCAGAGATAAGGCCCAACACTAGCTCATTCTGATATCGAGCAATTTAGAGCAGTTTGTGGATAGTGAGATCTGCTCTGCAGATGGTGAGACTCAGTACGTGGATAGCGAAATCCGATACTGAGCTGCTGAGTTGGTGCCTGGTGAGGCAAAAAGCTAGAGCCCAAAATTCCCAATTGAACAAATCTCACCAGTTGAAACAGAAGCCACTGAGGTACTTTATGCTATTTGCCCAGAAAGTATGACAGCCAGCAGTAAGCTGTTCAAAAGGAGCTGACATGTTTTGCAAGCATAAAACATACATTTTTATACAGTATATTCTTTTGTTTTTCATGTGCCTGCTCAGTGGAGTCTGGCTTTGCAATGATTGGCAGAGGGGGCTTTGATGTCACAAGCTGGGAGGGTTCCCTCCATGTTGGGGGCAGCAGTCTCCGGCAGCCAGTCAGAAGGTTTCCCTCTCTTCCAATGCAGATTTGTGGCCTTCCAATGGCTGGCCAGGGCAGGATGGTCATGGGAAACAAAGGAAAACATGAACTAGTGAATAGGCAATAGTGTCTCAATCAGAAGACTAACAAAGCGAGGCCATCAGGTCTCTGGGAATTATTGTCTTCCAAAGTGTCCAGTGAATGATTCATCAAGTGGGTCTGGGGCCCATGGCACCTGTGTCTATTGTTGATCAAGTCAGTATATTGTCCAGAATGATGGGATTAGGTGATCCATCCCTGGGGAAAGGGAAAAGGCATTGAGGGAGAGCCGTGGCAGAGCCTCCAACTTCAGGGTGGATGCCATATGATAATGAGTCCTTTTTATCCAGGTAGCCACACAAAAGTATTTTGTGTAGATGGTTCATGCTGTCTGCTCCACCTCTTCATGTGGGGACATGAGAGAAGCCTCCCACAAGGATGGTAAACATCAAAACATCCAGGCTTCCACAGGACAACATCATTGCAGACAGCCAATTCTCTCTCACCAGAAGCAAAAAAAATGATGTCAGAAGATGATGGGTGCTTGAGTCCTTTGTTTAAGTGAAGACCAGGAAGATGCAAGAAGAATCCAGGTCACCTATTACCGGTGAAAGGTCACCAGAGTCTTTGCGATGATTCCATGGCTCCAAAAGTATTTCATATCATAAAAAAGACTAAAACATTATCTCACACACACACACACACACACACACACATACACGGGTACCATTACCATTTCGCCCGTGAACATGGGGGCCATCAGAGGTGGATACTGGGGCTTTCTGGGATACTGGGAATGGAGAAAGGGGAGCAGGAAGGATTTGATTCAGGACTAGCGTGGCTGCATGGCAGCCTAGGCAGGCAATTTGAGGCAAAGAAAGAGATAGGAAAAGGAGGCAAAGAAAGCTACATTGACACGAGCATGGGGGCAAAAGGGGACCAGAGTGTCCATTTATGAAGAGGGGTATTTTGCATTTCATAAAGAGGATCCGGAGACAAATTATCCTTTGGTGCTGGTAGCTGTCATAGATTTTTCCTGGTTCCTTAGCTTTTCAGTCTTCGGGGCTTGGGGTTCCCTGTTAACAGTTCAAATTTCCTGCCAAGGTCCGAATGTAATATTAGGGGATAATTCATAATTTCCTGGAAGAAAGGAGGTCTTTCTGATACATCAGTTCTACCCTCAATGAGGTAGTGAATGACTGCAGAATTTCACACTCAGTTAATTGAAACCTCCTTTCTGGGGGCTAAAGGTGTGGAACTGTCCATGCAATGGAGGATCCTTCTAGTTGTGTATTTAATTATTGTCTTACTTTGAAAGAAAGGAAAAAGAATAGCAATAGGAAATCAGGAGCTTCCTTTGCAGTGTATCTTTCACAATTTTACCACCTGCAAGCACCAGAACGCACTTAGAATGCCATGTGCACTCCTAGTATCCTAATTAAGTTATCCTTTTTGAACTATTAACCAGCCATCACCACAAAGGACAAGAGAAAACACATCGTGCCTCCATGTGTTTGCCAAAACATATGGACTAATTCAGATGAGTGGAACTAGAGACCTAATTTCTGCCTTTATAGGATCACTGTACCATTTATGAAGCTTGGCATTCTCTTCTGGAAATAAGTGGCTTTGGGATCTACTGGAAAGTGCCAATTTGTTCATGTCCTACAAATACACTGGTGTCTAGGGAAAATAAGCTCATTAGCCAAAAAAATCTACAGCACACTCGAAAAACAAATTAGATAATTGTAGATATCTTTCAAACAATCTGCAGTTCTTTCAGGCCTGCTTTGAAATAAGAATGTTGCTGGAATCCTATGTGCTACTTATATTTATGACATATGTTTGGTGGCCTCTGTTTCACAAGACATTCTTTAGTATGTTTATTACAAGATTTTCTATCCAGCTGTAACAACAACCAAGGAATACTTTGATTGTGCTTTCCCTGCATGGCAGGCGGTTGGACTAGATCACCATGTTGTCCCTTCTAACTATTAGTCAATGCTTCTATATGTCTGCTGGACACATCACCTTGCAGTCCAAACAATAATAGATTAGTTGCAAGTGGTAGCAGAAAATATACTTCCATGCTCACCATTTACTTGTAGAAGCTTGCCAATTACTCTAGTTACATCCTGTATAGACTACTGCAACACACTCTACGTGGGGTTGCCTTTGAAGACTGTTCAGAAGCTCCAAATGGTCAAACGGGAGGCAATCAGGTTGTTAACAGGAGCGGCGCTCAGAGAGCACACAACTCCTCTGCTGTGCCTACTCCACTGTCTGCCAGTTTGCTACCGGGCACAATTAAAAGTGCTGGCTTTAGCCTATAAATGGTTCTTTCCCAGCTTATCTGTCCGAACATATCTCTCCTTATGAACCATCTAGGACTCCAAGATTGTCTGGGGAGGCTCGGCTCTCAGTCCCACCTCCACAGATTCGTTTGGTGGGAATGAGAGACTGGGTCTTCTCAGTGGTGGCCCCTCAGCTGTGGAACGTCCTTCCTAGTGATATCAGATTGGCCCCTCCCTCTTAACATTTTGTTAAAAAGTTAAAACCTGGCTTTTTGAGCAAGCATTTACGAATGCAGTGTAACAGACAAATTTAGATCTACGGAATGACTGGACAATGCAATTGGATAATGATTTCAGAAATGAAATGCTGATTATTTATGTTTTTATTGGTTTTATTGGTTTTGCATAGTTTTTATATTTATGCTAAATGTTTTTAACTGTATTTTGTGTTGTTGGGGGCATTGCATTGTGCCGACTGTAAACCGCCTTGAGTCGCCTTCAGGCTGAGAAAGGCAGTATATAAATACGGTAAAAATAAATAAAATAAATAATAATATTCTAAAAGTTAGGAAGTTGTTGATTCTTGCCCATCTCTAGTTTTTAGGGATGAGTAAGAGTCATTAGTCTGTATAAGTTGCCACGATATATGAATTGTTAGGGCTCATCTTCATACAATCTTTATACATGCAGGTAGTATATGAGGAGAGGTTCCATTTTTATGTTCTCTGTGTTAAAAGCACATCTCTAATATGATATTGTACCCACATGTGCATCAGACAACAGGACACTCCTTATCCAAGATGTCAATAAGGGAGAGAGGATGTTCCCAAAAAGCACAGCAATGACTACTCACATGTATTTGTGTGCATGAATGTGCAATGTGGATGTTCTTCCAAAACAAAGATACTTTGGGGCAGAGAGCTGACCATCATGAACTATTGTCTACCTCAAGATTGGCACATTAAAAGAGAAGGGAACCTACACTCTTGCAGATGTACATAAACTACTATGCCTATCACATCTCACCTTTGACCAAACTATCACTGATGGGAACTAGACTCCAACAATGCTGGGATAGTCAGAGGTCTCCAAGTGCCTGTTTTGGGTAGAATGGGGTGTTTATCTAAATTCGTTAATTTTGGGTACTGTAAAAGGATAATTCTTATTGTATTTTTAATGCCAGTGAGAGAAAGGTTGGCTGGTAGAATTTTAGATATAGTTATCCTCCTTGTATATGATTTGACTTCAGTGTATAGTTTCTTGCTCTGCATCAAGCAGAAAATGACTCCCACTGATCTCACTATGAACATGTAGAGAAGAGATGACTCCCGAAGAGGAAAACTATTCTTCCACAGATCAATTGCATTTTTTTTTCTTTTCAGGAAAATGGAGGCATTCTTGACTTGTGACTGTTTCTTGCTGATAACCCAGGGTTGGTGGGAGGAGAGAACAGAAACAAGCCTATAAACACTCTAACCAGCCTGGCTGAAAACAAAAAGCTGTATTCAGCATAAGTTAAATTTGGTGCTTAAATTATCACTGACACTGGTGCAGCGGTGACCTTTGAAAAATCTCATGAAAAGAAAGGGTAAAGAAAGACTGCTTTATATTACCATTCTCTGCAATATAAACTTTGGTTCAAAATGAGCCCAGCCCATCAAGCCGGGCTTCTTGGCAACCTTCATGCATTCCCACGGGTCCTGGACAGGATTCTCATGAAAGGCCCATGGGAATGAAGAGAAAGTTCTTGGTGAATTGCCTCTACAGTCCATGCAATCTTTGTTTCACACATTTAAATCTTCACTTGTGATGCTGGGAGCAGAAAATTTGTGGAAGCTCGTTTTGTCAAACCCCCCTCCCCCCAGGGATTGACTTAGAAGTCAAACCTCCTGATCTAGTCAGCATTCTTGAATCTCCACTTTCACAACAAATACACTGTTCTGAAGGCACGTCACCAGTTTGTTCTTTTCAAAAACCAGATTAGTTAACACAGCTTGCAGTGGAGAGTCTTAGACAATATGAAGAAGTTCCAGTTTCACATAATCTGAAACAAAGATAAGCCCTTTTCATAGTGCCTGACCTACCATTAGGCTGGGCTTTAGCACTAATAATAAGCTGCAATAAATCTTGCCAACCAGAAGACTGATAGTTTGAAGTCTGATGAGTGCCTGACCTTTCACCCCAGCTTCTGCCAACCTAGCAGTTCAAAAACAAACATGTGAGTAGATAAATAGGAACCGCATTAAAGCTGGGAGGTAGCTTAGGCAAGGTGTTTAGATCAGAAAAAGGGGGAACAAAGAAAAATGCTCTTTGGCAAGGACATGGAGCGATAGCACCCCCTGTGGCCAGAACCAAACAGAGATGCTGAAGGATTGGAAAGCCTAAGTACATACCTCTATCTATTGTCTGTCTTGTCATAATACAACCGGCATTGAATGGTTGCCATATACTGTATGTGTTCTGTGATCTGCCCTGAGTCCCCTTAGGGGTGAGAAGGGTGGAATATAAATACTGTAAATAAATAAATAATGTTAGCAGCTATATCTAAAAGCGGATGTCACGAAAGGATAGCAAGCCTTTTTATTGTTTTAGTTATTACTTTATTTACGTAACAATATAATATTTTTACAATCTGAAAGGAAGATATGGAATTTTCAGCTAAAGATGCCACAATAACTTGACTGGCATTGCTACCTTTGGAAGGGAGAGGGCACAATTTGCAACTTTTACTCAGACAGCAAAATGGCATGGGTTGGCCTTGACTATGTATGACATTTCTGTATGAAACAACCATAACCACAGAATTATGAAACAAGGGTGCATCTACACTGTAGAACAGTGTTTCTCAACCTTTTTTGAGCCGCGGCACACTTTTAACATTAAAAAAATCCGGGGGCACACCACCAACCAAAATGACACAAAATGACACTCTAACACAGTAATACATATAGTTAATTGACCTTGAGTGTTGGAGTTGTAGTTCACCTACATCCAGAGAGCACTGTGGACTCAAAAAGTGATGGATCAGGACCAAACTTAGCATGAATACTCAATATGCCCAAATGTGAACACAGATGGAGTTTGGGGAAAATAGACCTTGACATTTGGGAGTTGTAGTTGCTGGGATGTATAGTTCACCTGCAATCAAAGAGCATTCTGAACTCCACCAGTGATAGAATTGGGCCAAGTTTCCCACACAGAACCGCCATGACCAACAGAAAATCCTGTGTTTTCTAATGGTCTTTGGCAATCCCTCGCAACTCCCCTCGCGACCCCCCCCCCCCGGGGGTCCTGATGCCCAGGTTGAGAAACGCTGGCCTACCGGCTGTTAGAAATTATGTGAGTTGAAGTCCAAAACTCTATTCAAAAGTCTGGTTAGATATCACTAGTCAATAGGTTCTAACACAATTATTTAATCATACAAGAATATATAAGGCATCATATAATAATACACAAATTAAGCATCATACATATTACAATGTGACCGCATTGGTACCGTGTCCGAAGGATGGCTGAGTCATAATGTTCATCAAATATGTATAGTTCAGTCCATTCAGAACTCAGAATAGTGTCCGTAGGCTCTAATGAAGAGCAGTGGGCACGGCAACCAAAGGTGCGGTGAGGAAATCCTTGCCAGATAGACCAAAATAAACCTGAGCCATACAATCCAGGCTCTCGGAAATAAAATAAGCAAGCCGACGGAGGTATATTCCTTCAAATCTGGGCCGCTGAGATCCGTTTCGGAATCTTTTTCAAAGGCAGATATCCATTGTGCAGGTTTAGGTCCTACAGGATTACATATTGCAAATAATACAACTAATAAAGCATGTTGAACATCACATAACCAATAAACATGTATATATCTCATTTTGCGAGTCGCAATACATACCAGGATTAGGGAGAGAAACCACACGCAGCACTTGGAGCGCGGTGACCGATTAAGGTGAATTACCACCCTAGAGCATACACATTAAATACATTATCCTAAATTAGGAGGGAATGCAAATTGACCGGCTCATTAAGGCCAAAAGGTAATTCGCATTTAAA